>JXCR01143454.1:282186-299097 GCA_002079205.1 Phalaenopsis hybrid cultivar
GTGAGGCTTAAGTGCACCGATCAAGCTATTCTCTCGGACAATGAGCTTGACAATTATGGTTATAGTGTTCCATTAGAAATAAAGCCCTCCGGAGAATTTGAACCATTATACAAAACGTCTCTTAGCATCCAGGTTTGCTGATAGTTATTAATTAGTTATTTTTAGTGCTTATTATGGGTTTACATATCCCTTTTACTATTTTTCTTAAACATGATAGGATGGTGAATTTCCAGTGCTTCCACTATCTGTTTATGGAGCAGTTGCAATGGCACATAATGCAAATTCAGAGGAGTACTCATCACCTTCACAATTTTTCTTTTATCTTTATGATAAGAGAAGTGTAAGTAAAACACTCCATTGCACTATGACATGCAAGCTTATTTCTATATAATTACCACTGGATTCTGTCATATTTTCTCCTTCATAGTTTTTCTTTTATCTTTATGATAAGAGAAGTGTAAGTAAAACACTCCATTGCACTATGACATGCAAGCTTATTTCTATATAATTACTACTGGATTCTGTCAAAGTTTTGAGAAAAATAGGCAGAATCCTTTGTTTCTTAGCTTTCATTGCTATAAATAATAGTCTGTACAATCTATTTTTGGTACATAATAAAGTGCATAATCTATTTTAGTTAACTTAATAATACATATTCCTAATCTAAATATTCAGATANTTTGGATTCTGTCAAAGTTTTGAGAAAAATAGGCTGAATCCTTTGTTTCTTAGCTTTTATTGCTATAAATAATAGTCTGTACAATCTATTTTAGGTACATAATAAAGTGCATAATCTATTTTAGTTAACTTAATAATACATATTCCTAATCTAAATATTCAGATAAACGAGAAATAAATCAAAATAAAAACATTAGAAATAATTTAAATAAGGAAGCTCCTAATTATAGAAAAACTCCTAATTTAGCTTCCTGATTTCCGTCATTCCTGATTGACATCCCCCCTCCAAATTATTTTTGGCTGATTAGGAAGCATCAATTTGTCAACAAAAAACTTTGTCGGGACTAACAATCCTTAAGCCGTGAGTGCCGAAGCCGAATGTGCTTAAATCGAGAATGTCGAAGTCTCAGAGACAACTCCTGAATCATAACATGATTTGAGCAAAGAAAAGCAAGAAATCCTTTATCATTGTCATCCAGAAATTCAAATCATAGACACAAGAAGGATCTGCTTCCAGTTACACGATCCAAATACTATCGATCATAGCCTACAAATAGGATCCAGTTACACGATCTAAATACTATCAATCGTAGCCTACAAGTAGGATCCGCGTCCTGATCCAAATGGTACCGATCATGACCCACAAATAGGATCCAGTTACATGATCCAATTGCTATCAATCATAGCCCACAAGTAGGATCCGCTTCCCGNCCACAAGAAGGATCTGCTTCCAGTTACACGATCCAAATACTATCGATTATAGCCCACAAATAGGATCCAGTTACACGATCCAAATACTATCAATCGTAGCCTACAAGTAGGATCCGCGTCCTGATCCAAATGGTACCGATCATAACCCACAAATAGGATCCAGTTACATGATCCAATTGCTATCAATCATAGCCCACAAGTAGGATCCGCTTCCCGATCCAAATGCTATCGATCATAGCCCACAAGTAGGATCCGAGTCGTGTTATACGATCCAAATGCTATTGATTCTTCCTGTGACGACGAGGAGGATTTGTTCCCTGATTTTCATGCCAAAAGTGCTGAAGTCGAGATGTTGAAGCCGTTGAGTGTCGAAGAAACCGCAGAAGCAGCAATGCCTAGAAAAGAAGATCTAAATCGGACAAATGATAATACAAACATAACAGTCCTTTTCATCCCAAGAATTTTTATACTCCACAATGAATTGATTTTGCACTTTAGAATAAGTTCGATCTGTTGGCAAGCAGACCTGCGACATCTATCTATCTGTCGAGCAAGTCTGATCTTCTTCAAGACATAATTCTTCTTTTCCACCTTGTTTTGCACGAGAAGAGCAGAGCCACATGCCTCTTTGCCAATCTGCTCCAACACTTTATACTCCTCTATGTTACCACCAACATTTAGATTTTCTTATTTCAAACTTTATGAAGTGATCCCGACTGTTTCTATGCAACAATATAACAATGACTTTAATTATAATTTTCACTTATATTTCCTTTGCAACAGAACCAAAAACTTGATCATGAAAAAAATTAGAATTTAACTCTTTAATTTATATATATTGGGATACTACGCAAGTATACGTATCGTTATCAAGTAATATATAACTTTTTTATTAAGACCTGAATATCGAGCCTACAGGAAAATTATGCAATATGCACTATTGAACAACAAACTTTCTATTCTAAAAAGACAATTACTTAAACTATAGATAGTTCCTCAGTATTAAAATTTAATTTTTTTTGATATTTTTTATATTTTGACAAAATAATAACAACTAAAAAAGATAACTTGAGTTTATGTAAAAGAAAATCGCTTGATATGCAAATAACTTTCTACTTATCATGAATCAGTAATAAGTATAGGAATCCTATTGTGGAAGTACGCTAATTGTATTGTGCCAAATAGGAGCAATTATATTTTTTACCCTTACTAGAGATGCTATAAAGAACATTAACTAATTTAAAGTTTGAATAGTTTTGAATAGGGCTGTAAACGAGCCGAGCTTGAGCGAGCTCAGGCTTGGCTCATGTTCGGCTTGTTCGAAATAGCTCGTGTTCAAAATGGGCTCGTGTTCGAAATCGACTCGTGAACAGTGTGTTCGTGTTCGGCTCGATTTAAATATTCGTGTTCGTGTTCGGCTCACAATTGGCTCGTTAAAGTAAAATTGAGAAAAATAGATCTAAAGTGTGGGATTCAAACCTGGATCAAATCTATACAAAAGAAGACACTAATCATATTGCCACATGAGGTGTTATGATTTAAACTTAGATATACATATGTATAATATATTATTATATAAATAATATATATAATATATTATTATATAAAAAGTTATATAATTTTTTTTTTCGAGCCATTTCGAGCCGAACATAAGCGAACAAACTATTGTTCGTGTTCGACTCGTTTACATTTCGAGCTTAAAAATTTGTTCGTGTTCAACTCGTTAGACTTAACGAACGAGCCGAACACGAGCTGATTAAAGAGCCGAACACAAGCTGTTCACGAACAACGAGCCAAATTGACAGCCTTAGTTCTGAAGACCAGCTAGGCATGGAACATACTAGCTCTCACTCTAGAGTTCCTCGATTCCCTCCACATTGGGGCTAACATCTCATATCAGAACCTAAAATAATAAATCAATTTGGGGGCTTTAACCTGTCACTTTAAAGTCCTCTAACTCTACGTCATTCAAAGATTATTTTCTTATTTATTTGCACTAAATCATATGAATTATATTCTCATTCATACAACGTCATGTGATTCTTTCTAATTGTTGACTCAGACAATATTATCCCGGTTCTTACATGTTCTCACAATAAATTTTAACATCTAGATGAGTTAGATCAAGAAGTAAATGAAGTATATGGAATTAATTCATCACAACTTCTTCCAACATTAAAGATTAATACCCTCCATAACTTTCATCCAACACTTTAATTATTTATCATTTTAAGGAGAATATAAAGAAAACTGCTCAGAATCCATAGAGAAAATAAAACCACACTTTAGTTTAAAAATAAAAATCATTATCAAACCAACAAGAAGTCTTGATTAAAATCAAAAGTAGTTCAAAACAAAAAGATAAAAACTTATCTCAAATCCTCTACCAAACTCTTGAAGTTTCTTTGAATCTCTTCTCTTTTACAACTCTCAAAATAAACTAAAAATAAGAAGGATAAATTAAATGTGTGGTGCCTAAAAATCTCTCGAAAACTATCTCTCAAAACTCCTCAGGACTCCTACCCTTCAAACTCTTTTCAGAATTTTCAAGCACCCCCTTAAAATGTCTAAATTTCCTTCTTTTACCTTAGAAATTCTTCAAAATGTGTCTAAATTTGATATATTCTTCAAGGGATGCCTCCTTCACAAGTCTTTTAATAATATTTTTGTTCCTAGTGGTCATAATCACCCTCTTTAGCCAATAGATGTCTTAAATGTCTCTTCAAAATCCGACCAAATGAAGAAAACCGCCAAATAACTGACTCTGGCGCGTTGACGCGACCTTCTCTGTTTCATCGGCGCTTAAGCGCCGGATCTGACGCTCAGGTGTCAAAACACTTTTGCACAAATTTCACAATTTTGCTCTAAATTTGATCATTTTTCACTCCTTTTAGCATTTTTCAACTTTTTACTTCTACCTGAAAGAAAAACACACAAATACCTTCCATTAAAGCATAATATCTAAAAAATAGGTATATAAATGTGTCTAAAAATAATATATATTTTAGGTGTATCAAAATTATCCAAACTTAAAAAGTTACCCGTTCATAAGTGACACTTTAATTTTAGAAAATTAAATAAGTATGATATGCATATGAGTTTCTTTAAGAGTTACTAAAATTTAGATTTAGAAATATAGTAGTCAAATTTAGAAAAAAATATTCAGTAAATAAGATCAACTTAAAGTTTAGAAATTTTTAATGTTAAAAAAGATAAAAATATGAGTTCTTATCTAATTCAGAAATATTGTACATTCTTCAAGTTTAGAATTTAGTGTTTTTATTATCTCCACTTAAAAATTTTTGTTAAGAATAATTTTACTTACAATATTATATCCTTAAGCTTAAAAGTTTCTCAAGTCTTATACTTTAAAAAGTTCAAATGTAGAACCAATTTTTGATTAGACACTGATTCTCAAGCTTCTCCTCCCTTACTTTTTTCTTTTTCTTTTCATACAAGGATTACTATTTATGGATAGACCTTTATTGGTTTTGAATTCCACTTCTCTTTTCCTAAGGCAAAATCCTGATATAAATCTTTTACTTAAAAATATAATACTAGTTTTGAAAATTATTTTCAACAAAAGAAATTTAAGTATTAAAAATAAAAGTCTAAATTTCTAAATTTTTCAAAAATACAATTTTTTTTAGTAAAGATAATTACACTTTATTTAACATTTTATACATTAAAAATTTTTAACTGAAAGTTTTTCATCACTCGGAATTTTAACTAAATTTTTATACTCATTTCTAAAATCAAATTTTACTTCTCTAATATAACTTCATATGCATAATCATTTTTCTTTTCAAATCAAATTCACTTGTAGTACATTTGAGAACAAATAAAATTCAAGTTTTAAAAATATTTTTCATCCCCCTTAATTTAAATTTTTAACGGATTAAACAGTTTAACAATAAATATAAATAAACAGGAATGAAAATTTGAAATAACATGCTTACAATAATTTTTATACCTTAATTATACAAATATAAAACTAAAAACAGAAGTAAAATTAATTTTTGATTAAATTTCTATCATTTTCATTTCAATTCAACATGTAGAGATTCAGTAGACTTCTAAGTAGTGGATACAAACATAAAAACAAACTAACACACTAATTTTGATTTCCAGTCTCAACATAAAAACAAATATTCTAACAAGATAAAAAAAAATACAGGGTAGCAGTGTTCTGAGTTCAAAATTTAAAACTAAGGTTAGCAAGATCTTCGACTTTTCATAAGACATAGAAATAAGTTCAATCCTATCTAACTAAAACAATAATCAACACACAACAACAATTATTACCCTAGAATTTTAAAACAAACTACTAACAAAACACATCACAATACAATTAAACAAAAGTCTACCACATCATAAAATCCAAACCAATACACAAACATACATGTTTCAAGTTCAAAACATAAAAACACATCACATCATGTCTCAAGTCCAAACATAAAAATAAATAACACATCACAAGTCTCATGTCCAAAGCACATAGTCTAACACATTACAAACATAAAAATAAATCACTCAATCCTCCCCCTCATCATCTTCAGAATCACCGTTATTCTAGACATTTGTAGGCTCATAATCAGGGTATCTAGGATGTGGAGGAAATTGCACTCCTGGGTTACCCCTAATGAGATTTTCCAGAGATGAATGAAATTTCTCTTCATAATCACTTTTTATTTTGTTATACCCATCAGTATGATTTGCAAAGCTTTCTAAACTTCTTATCTTATCTGTGATATAATTGATATTGTCCATCATCCTCTGTAATAGTTGAGTTTAAGTTTCCGTGGACTCACCTCTAGAAGTAGATGGTCTTGAGGTAGAAGCAGCAGATGTTGCCATTCCATAACTCTTTGAAAATCCTCCTCTCCAGCCAAAAATAGAATGCCCCGAATATGACTTCATATTAACACTGGTAATTGGCTTTAAAGACAACAATACTTCCTCCCAGCTATCATATCTCACTCCAGCCTGCTCACATAAAGAAAAGATCAAGAAAGCAAATCCCAGACTTGCATTAGTAGTGGCAGTGACATAATTGATGATAGTCCGATAAATCAAAGCTCCAATGTTGATGAGCTTTCCTTCCTGGATACAATAGTTCAACGTCGCCCTCTCTGGTAACTTCATTGAGATGATTTGTAGGTAATAGACGGGCTGAAATAAAATAGTGTCATGCCTTGGTGGTGCCTTTAATTTTGACGTGGCAAAGTTGACTCTCCTCTCATTTGTGATTTTTTAGTCCTATTCCAACAGTCAAATAGGAAATAATCCCTTCTAGTTCCGTCTCAGTAGGACTATAGTTCGCATAAAAACACGTCTCAGGTGGCAAATGGTAAAACATATNTCGAGCCATTTCGAGCCGAACATAAGCGAACAAACTATTGTTCGTGTTCGACTCGTTTACATTTCGAGCTTAAAAATTTGTTCGTGTTCAACTCGTTAGACTTAACGAACGAGCCGAACACGAGCTGATTAAAGAGCCGAACACGAGCTATTCACGAACAACGAGCCAAATTGACAGCCTTAGTTCTGAAGACCAGCTAGGCATGGAACATACTAGCTCTCANAGTTTACATTTCGAGCTTAAAAATTTCTTCGTGTTCGGCTCGTTAGGCTTAACGAACGAGCCGAACATGAGCTGCTTAACGAGCCGAACATGAGCTGTTCACGAACAACGAGCTAAATTGACAGCCCTACTTCCAGATAGTATTGTGGGAATTAGCCAAGTTCAATCATTTTGAGTTAAACTATTTTACCCTGCCAAAAACTAAATAGTTGATCTTTTGATAGAATACAAGAATCCTTAAGTTATGTTATTCAAGAAACTTGTAGTGTCTGTGGTCGAGGAACTAGAGGCCATGTGGATTGATGAAGCACCAAGNGTCATTCAAAGATTATTTTCTTATTTATTTGCACTAAATCATATGAATTATATTCTCATTCATACAACGTCATGTGATTCTTTCTAATTGTTGACTCAGACAATATTATCCCGGTTCTTACATGTTCTCACAATAAATTTTAACATCTAGATGAGTTAGATCAAGAAGTAAATGAAGTATATGGAATTAATTCATCACAACTTCTTCCAACATTAAAGATTAATACCCTCCATAACTTTCATCCAACACTTTAATTATTTATCATTTTAAGGAGAATATAAAGAAAACTGCTCAGAATCCATAGAGAAAATAAAACCACACTTTAGTTTAAAAATAAAAATCATTATCAAACCAACAAGAAGTCTTGATTAAAATCAAAAGTAGTTCAAAACAAAAAGATAAAAACTTATCTCAAATCCTCTACCAAACTCTTGAAGTTTCTTTGAATCTCTTCTCTTTTACAACTCTCAAAATAAACTAAAAATAAGAAGGATAAATTAAATGTGTGGTGCCTAAAAATCTCTCGAAAACTATCTCTCAAAACTCCTCAGGACTCCTACCCTTCAAACTCTTTTCAGAATTTTCAAGCACCCCCTTAAAATGTCTAAATTTCCTTCTTTTACCTTAGAAATTCTTCAAAATGTGTCTAAATTTGATATATTCTTCAAGGGATGCCTCCTTCACAAGTCTTTTAATAATATTTTTGTTCCTAGTGGTCATAATCACCCTCTTTAGCCAATAGATGTCTTAAATGTCTCTTCAAAATCCGACCAAATGAAGAAAACCGCCAAATAACTGACTCTGGCGNTCTCCTTTCACAAGTCTTTTAATAATATTTTCGTTCCTAGTGGTCATAATCACTCTCTTTAACCAATAGATGTCTTAAATGTCTCTTCAAAATCCGACCAAATGAAGAAAACCGCCAAATAACTGCCTCTGGCGCGTTGACGCGACCTTCTCTGTTTCATCGGCGCTTAAGCGCCGGATCTGACGCTCAGGCGTCAAAACACTTTTGCACAAATTTCACAATTTTGCTCTAAATTTGATCCTTTTTCACTCCTTTTAGCATTTTTCAACTTTTTACTTCTACCTGAAAGAAAAACACACAAATACCTTCCATTAAAGTATAATATCTAAAAAATAGGTATATAAATGCGTCTAAAAATAATATATATTTTAGGTGTATCAAAATTATCCAAACTTAAAATGTTACCTGTTCACAAGTGACACTTTAATCTTAGAAAATTAAATAAGTATGATATGCATATGAGTTTCTTTAAGAGTTACTAAAATTTAGATTTAGAAATGTAGTAGTCAAATTTAGAAAAAAATATTCAGTAAATAAGATCAACTTAAAGTTTAGAAATTTTTAATGTTAAAAAAGATAAAAATATGAGTTCTTATCTAATTCAGAAATATTGTACATTCTTCAAGTTTAGAATTTAGTGTTTTNTATAATATCTAAAAAATAGGTATATAAATGCGTCTAAAAATAATATATATTTTAGGTGTATCAAAATTATCCAAACTTAAAATGTTACCTGTTCACAAGTGACACTTTAATCTTAGAAAATTAAATAAGTATGATATGCATATGAGTTTCTTTAAGAGTTACTAAAATTTAGATTTAGAAATGTAGTAGTCAAATTTAGAAAAAAATATTCAGTAAATGAGATCAACTTAAAGTTTAGAAATTTTTAATTTTAAGAAAGATAAAAATATGAGTTCTTATCTAATTCAGAAATATTGTACATTCTTCAAGTTTAGAATTTAGTGTTTTTATTATCTCCACTTAAAAATTTTTGTTAAGAATAATTTTACTTACAATATTATATCCTTAAGCTTAAAAGTTTCTCAAGTCTTATACTTTAAAAAGTTCAAATGTAGAACCAATTTTTGATTAGACACTGATTCTCAAGCTTCTCCTCCCTTACTTTTTTCTTTTTCTTTTCATACAAGGATTACTATTTATGGATAGACCTTTATTGGTTTTGAATTCCACTTCTCTTTTCCTAAGGCNAATTCTTAAGCTTCTCCTCCCTTACTTTTTTTTTTTCTTTTTTTTCTTCTTTTTCATACAAGGATTACTATTTATGGATAGACCTTTATTGGTTTTGAATTCCACTTCTCTTTTCCTAAGGCAAAATCTTGATATAAATCTTTTACTTAAAAATATAATACTAGTTTTGAAAATTATTTTCAACAAAAGAAATTTAAGTATTAAAAATAAAAGTCTAAATTTCTAAATTTTTCAAAAATACAATTTTTTTTAGTAAAGATAATTACACTTTATTTAACATTTTATACATTAAAAATTTTTAACTGAAAGTTTTTCATCACTCAGAATTTTAACTAAATTTTTATACTCATTTCTAAAATCAAATTTTACTTCTCTAATATAACTTCATATGCATANGGAATTTTAACTAAATTTTTATACTCATTTCTAAAATCAAATTTTACTTCTCTAATATAACTTCATATGCATAATCATTTTTCTTTTCAAATCAAATTCACTTGTAGTACATTTGAGAACAAATAAAATTCAAGTTTTAAAAATATTTTTCATCCCCTTTAATTTAAATTTTTAACAGATTAAACAGTTTAACAGTAAATATAAATAAACAGGAATGAAAATTTGAAATAACATGCTTACAATAATTTTTATACCTTAATTATACAAATATAAAACTAAAAACAGAAGTAAAATTAATTTTTGATTAATTTTCTATCATTTTCATTTCAATTCAACATGTNGTATAAAACTAAAAACAGAAGTAAAATTAATTTTTAATTAATTTTCTATCGTTTTCATTTCAATTCAACATGTAGAGATTCAGTAGACTTCTAAGTGGTGGATACAAACATAAAAACAAACTAACACACTAATTTTGATTTCCAGTCTCAACATAAAAACAAATATTCTAACAAGATAAAAAAAAAATACAGGGTAGCAGTGTTCTGAGTTTAAAATTTAAAACTAAGGTTAGCAAGATCTTCAACTTTTCATAAGACATAGAAATAAGTTCAATCCTATCTAACTAAAACAATAATCAACACACCAACAATTATTACCCTAAAATTTTAAAACAAACTACTAACAAAACACATCACAATACAATTAAACAAAAGTCTACCACATCATAAAATCCNATACAAACATAAAAACAAACTAACACACTAATTTTGATTTCCAGTCTCAACATAAAAACAAATATTCTAACAAGATAAAAAAAAATACAGGGTAGCAGTGTTCTGAGTTCAAAATTTAAAACTAAGGTTAGCAAGATCTTCGACTTTTCATAAGACATAGAAATAAGTTCAATCCTATCTAACTAAAACAATAATCAACACACAACAACAATTATTACCCTAGAATTTTAAAACAAACTACTAACAAAACACATCACAATACAATTAAACAAAAGTCTACCACATCATAAAATCCAAACCAATACACAAACATACATGTTTCAAGTTCAAAACATAAAAACACATCACATCATGTCTCAAGTCCAAACATAAAAATAAATAACACATCACAAGTCTCATGTCCAAAGCACATAGTCTAACACATTACAAACATAAAAATAAATCACTCAATCCTCCCCCTCATCATCTTCAGAATCACCGTTATTCTAGACATTTGTAGGCTCATAATCAGGGTATCTAGGATGTGGAGGAAATTGCACTCCTGGGTTACCCCTAATGAGATTTTCCAGAGATGAATGAAATTTCTCTTCATAATCACTTTTTATTTTGTTATACCCATCAGTATGATTTGCAAAGCTTTCTAAACTTCTTATCTTATCTGTGATATAATTGATATTGTCCATCATCCTCTGTAATAGTTGAGTTTAAGTTTCCGTGGACTCACCTCTAGAAGTAGATGGTCTTGAGGTAGAAGCAGCAGATGTTGCCATTCCATAACTCTTTGAAAATCCTCCTCTCCAGCCAAAAATAGAATGCCCCGAATATGACTTCATATTAACACTGGTAATTGGCTTTAAAGACAACAATACTTCCTCCCAGCTATCACATCTCACTCCAGCCTGCTCACATAAAGAAAAGATCAAGAAAGCAAATCCCAGACTTGCATTAGTAGCGGCAGTGACATAATTGATGATAGTCCGATAAATCAAAGCTCCAATGTTGATGAACTTTCCTTCCTGGATACAATAGTTCAACGTCGCCCTCTCTGGTAACTTCATTGAGATGATTTGTAGGTAATANCATGAGCACTTATAATATTAAAAACTTGGTAGTAATCATAGTCTTAAGGGTTTAATTTTATATCTAATTTTATTAATTTTTATAATATTATTTTTCAAACTCTTACCTATAAATACATCTACACAATTTCTAGTGTTGCTCCTACCAAAATATTAGTTTAAAACCCAAGATATTAATCTGCTTGGTCCTTCTTTCTGATCTATTGTCTTATGAATAGATATTTATCTTTCTACAAGTCATAATTTCAACAAATTTCATTGATTTACTCATAAAAGTACATATATTACAGGAATCTTAATATTAGCTTCATTGGCTATTTTTTTTACTCACATTCGCTTATAATGTGAAAACTTTTGCTTATTTGGCATTATATACGGGCGATGGAGTAGCGGCTTGTACATTTTGTGTATCTAGATCATAGAGTGCGTTGCTTTTAGGAGACATTCTAGTTTTTACACAATAATCAAAAATGCAACACTCTACTTTTCATCTCCGAGGCTTGGGACAAGTTAATGAGAATCTTATTTATATATACTAAGTTATTAAATAAAAATTATACTTAATCTTTTTATTTCAAGTTAAAATAAGCTAAACATGGTCAAAGAAAAAATTATTTTGACCTATTTATAATTCAAACTTAATAAATTTGTAAATGCCCCAAGATTTAATAAGCATAATCTGGTTGCTTATTTTATATTCAGTTTATGAAGCAAGATAATGCAATTTATGCATCTCGAACAAACTCACGAGTAGACAGAAATTATTCAAATAATGTGTAAATTCTTCAAGGTGGCTGAGGCCTTGAACGCGTTTCTAGTTTCTACAATATTCGTTTCCCCATCTGCGAGTATTGAAAACAAATGAATAGAGAAGAAAACGTAATGATTTGCCTCTTCGTCTCTCTCCCCGATGCCGCGGAGACTTTCGCTCAGCCAAGCCGGACATGATTGCTAGTTTCAAGTGCTATGATTGACTTCACGCGAAGCGTAAGGCCGAAGCGAACTCCCTCGATTTTCCTAATTTACCTTTTTAGGAGGCCTCTTATCTCTTTTGAGGCATCATGGAGGGGGCTTTTGTGTAATTTTTGTGAGACAGGAAAGCTTTTTGATTTGAGATCGTAATCATTGTGCTATTGGTCTTCTACTCATCATTGCTTTCTCGGATGAAGACGGTTCTCTTAATTATTTTTACGCTCACTGTCAATTTTAAATAAAGTTAAAATGGGTCACGAGAGCGTACCATACAAATCTTATTTAATTACATATATAGTAGTTCTTCATCTTCACAACACTCAAATTTTTTTTATGGCCTAAAATATATTATTATTACTAATATTTACAAATAATGCACTATTTTTCAAACACAGTTAAATTGTTATAAGAAAATCAGAGGTTAAAATATAAATACATGTATATATCTGTGTGCGTGAATAATTCTTAATTAGCTAGTAATATTCAAATTGATAAGAAGAAAAAACTATCACTAATGTTTGTTTATTAAAAATAAAATACACTATTTTTTCTTATATTTTTTTCTTATAATTTAAATATCTAAAAGACATAAANTCAATATGCTTTATGCTCAAGTTCAACTGGTAAGTGACAAGTTTTCCCAAATATTAGCCTATCAATATGCCTTATGCTCAAGTTCAACTAGTAAGTGACAAGCTTTTCCAAATATTAGCCTATAATGAAGAACATTCTTATAGGAGTTCTGTATGCAGTCCTATAAGCCCACAAAGCATAGTCAAGTTTGGCTGACCAATAGATTCTTATAGGAGTTTTGTATGCAGTCCTATAAGCTCACAAAACATAGTCAAGTTTGACGGACCAATCCATTTTTTGTTGGATTTACAATTTTTTTCATAATTCTTTTAATTTCTTGATTGAATAATTCAACCAAACCACTTGTCTGAGGATGATAAACAGTAGCAATTCAATGATTTATATGATATTTTTTTAANACATTATATAGCAAAACTTGTTGCCCTGGCTGAAAATTTTTAGTAAGAATCCTTTAATCATGTCAATTATCTTTTCTCATCAGCATCTTTTAAATTATAATTGAACTATTTAATAGCCCAATATGCTTTGTGCTTAAGTTCAACTGGTAAGTGACAAGTTTTCCCAAATATTAGCCTATATAGAGACATTCTTATAGGAGTTTTGTATGCAGTCCTATAAGCTCACAAAACATAGTCAAGTTTGACTGACCAATCCATTTTTTGTTGGATTTACAATTTTTTTCATAATTCTTTTAATTTCTTGATTGAGTAATTCAACCAAACCACTTGTCTGAGGATGATAAACAGTAGCAATTCAATGATTTATATGATATTTTTTTAATAACTTCTCCATTATGCATTTCTAAAAAAAACTTCCCTCATCAATTATGGTAACTCTCGGCATCCTAAATCTACAAAATTTGTTCGTTTTCAAAAACTTTGCAACACTTTAAGCATCACATCAAGGTAAAGCAACAACTTCTATCCATTTGAATACATAGTCCACTGCTAACAGTATATATAAATTCCCGAAAGATGATATAAATGATCCCATAAAATCTAATCTTCAAACATCAAATATTTCAACTTCTAGCATATAAGTGAGGGGCATATTATTTTTTCTAGAAATATTGTCTACTCGTTGACATCTATCACAAGTTTTAATATAAGTATTAACATCTCTAAAGATAGTAGCCCAATAAAATCTAGATTGTAAAATTTTGTATGATGTTTTATCAACATCAAAATGTCCCCCAAAATTAGAATTATGACATTTTTCGATAATTTCATAAGTTTCTTTTAAAGGTACACATATTCAAATAATAAGATCCTTTCCTTGTTTATATAAAAATGGGTCAACCAAAAAATAAGTCTTAGCTTCAGAAATAAATTCTCTTCTATTTGTATGCCATTCTATAGGGTATAATATCACTAACAAGAAAGTTTACAATGTCGGCATACCACGGAGCACACCACTCTTTAATTTTGAACAATTTTTCATCTGGAAAATGTTCATTAATTTCTTTTTCAAAATAGAGTGAGTTTTCTAACTCGAGTCTGGACATATGATCAGCAATTTGATTTTCATTTCTCTTCTGATCTACTATTGTAAAATCAAATTCTTGCAAAAGAAGAATTCATCTTATAAATCTAGGTTTAATATCCTTCTTTTTTATTAGATACTTAATAGCAGAATGATCTATATGCACTGCTCAATGAGTTCTAATTAAATATGATCTAAATTTATCAAAGACATATACTATTGTTAATAACTTTTTTTCAGTTGTATAATTAATTTGGGTTTCATTAAAAGTTTTACTAGCATAGTAAATTAATTTAAAATTTTTATCATATTTTTGTCCTAAAACAACTCCAATAGCATAATCACACATCAATTNATTCTTTTTCAAAATAGAGTGAGTTTTCTAACTCGAGCCTGGACAAATGATCAGCAATTTGATTTTCATTTCTCTTCTGATCTACTATTGTAAAATCAAATTCTTGCAAAAGAAGAATTCATCTTATAAATCTAGGTTTAATATCCTTCCTTTTCATTAGGTACTTAATAGCAGAATGATCTATATGCACTGCGTAATGAGTTCTAATTAAATATGATCTAAATTTATCAAAGACATACTATTGTTAATAACTCTTTTTCAGTTGTATAATTAATTTGGGTTTCATTAAAAGTTTTACTAGCACAGTAAATTAATTTAAAATTTTTATCATATTTTTGTCCTAAAACAACTCCAATAGCATAATCACACATCAATTTAAAATGTTTTCCCCAATCTGGTGAAATTATAATTAGTGCAGTGACTAATTTTTTTTTAATAACTCAAAAGCTTTTAGGCACTCTTTATTAAATTTGAAAATTGCATTTTCTCCAGTAAATGGCATAAAAACTTAGCAATTTTTGAAAAGTCTTAAATATATCGCTTGTAGAATCCCGCATGTCCTAAAAAACTCATAATTTCCCTTACATTTGTTAGATAAGGTAAATTAGCGATCACTTGAATTCTAGCAAGATCTACTTTCATACCATTTTCTNACATAAAGACTTAGCAATTTTTGAAAAGTCTTAAATATATCGCTTGTAGAATCCAGCGTGTCCTAAAAAACTCATAATTTTTCTTACATTTGTTAGATAAGGTAAATTAGCGATCACTTGAATTCTAGCAAGATCTACTTTCATACCATTTTCTCATATTTTATGTGCTAATATAATTCCTTCTACTACCATAAGTTTGCAGTTTTCTCAATTAAGAACTAAATTTATTTATTCACAGCGCTTAAGAACTTTTGATAAATATTCTAAACATGAGTCAAATAAAATTCTAAACACTGAAAAATCATTCATAAATACTTCAATTCTTTTTTCAATTAAATCATAAAAAATTGTCATTATACATCTTTGAAATATAATAGAGATATTACATAAACCAAAGAACATTCTTCTAAAAGCAAATGTACCATACGGACTGGTAAAAGTTATTTTNGCAGAGATATTACATAAACCAAAGAACATTCTTCTAAAAGCAAATGTACCATACGGACTGGTAAAAGTTATTTTCTCTTGATCCTTAGGAGTAATTTATATTTGATGATAACCGGTATATCCATCCTGAAAACAAAAGTATTTATGCCTAGCTAGTGTATCTAGCATTTGATCTAGAAAGAGTCATAGAAAATGATCTTTCATAGTGGCAAGATTTAATTTTATATAATCAATGCATATTTGTCACCCTGCAACTTGTCTAGTAAGTATTAATTCATTATGTTCGTTCACAGTCACAGTTGTTCCTCATTTCTTAGGAGCGCAATGAATTGAACTAACTCATGCACTATCTGAAATAGGGTATAATTTCAGCATCTAACCACTATAAGATTTCTTTCATATAAGGATTAGCTTTGGGTTTGCAGTTTTCTTCCATATGAATTCTATGCATACAAATTGAAGGACTGATTCATTTAATATCAGCTATTGTCCATCTAAAAACTTTCTTAAAATTTTTTAAAATTTTCATCAATCTTTCTTCTTCTTTCATCGTTAATTTTGAGGAAATTATAACTGATAAAGTAGATGAATCTCCTGAATAGACATATTTTAATTATCAGGAAGTAACTTCAACTCAAGTTCTGGAAGTTTTTCTATCGATAGACAAAATGATTTATCTTTTTCTAACGTATCCAAAATTTCAAAACTATCTCAAACATAGTTTGAATATTTCTTAAAAAAATCTTCACATTGATCTAATTCCTCTTCTTTCTCGTGTTCCAAATATTTTTCTTTAGATTTTTTTTCATTAGTAGTTTTGAAATGACATTCACTCAGATATCTTATAACATCAATTCTATAACATTCATCATCTTTACCTTTTGCAG
>JXCR01143454.1:299303-321456 GCA_002079205.1 Phalaenopsis hybrid cultivar
ATTATTACCACCCGTAGTATTATTCCAATTGAAGTTGGGATGGTTCTTCTGACCTGGGTTATAATAATTTGAATATGGGTTATTCTGCTTGTTATTTATGACATTCAAAATCTCTAATAATGCTTGAGAATCTACCATTTGGCCTAATGAATTCTCTTTAATTTTAGAAATTGGTTGAGAAAAATTCATTCCAAATTGGTTTAACTTAAAATTGCAGCAACTTGATTTGCTATTATAGTAAATGTATCAGATTCATAAATATTGGCTACTTTCTTTGGATTAACCCTCTCAAAAAGCATAAGCGTTATGAAATTGTTTTGACATCAATGAACCACCAGCAGCGACGTCGATAATAGATCTAAGAGATCCAGCTAATCCATTATAAAAAGTTTGAATTATTAACCAATCTGGTATAGCGTGGTGTGGACACTTTCTTAAGAGTTCTTTAAATCGTTCACATGTTTCATAAATAGATTCTTCTTCAAACTGATTAAAAGATGTAATATCATTTCTAAGCTTCGCAGTTTTTTATGGTGGAAAATATTTAGCAAGGAATTTTTGTGCTAAATACCCCAAGTTCTGATAGATCCAGCTGCTAACGAATTCAACCACATCTTAGCTTTTTCCCTTAGTGAGAAAAAAATAACCTAAGTTTTATGGCATCATCTGATACACCATCATATTTAAATGTAGTGCATAATTCTAAAAAATTGGCAAGATGTAAATTTGGATCTTCAGTTGATAATCCCCCAAACTGATAATTTGATATCATTTGGATAATAGCAAGTTTAAGGTCAAATGAATTAACTACTACAGTAGATTTTGAATACTACAATGAAATTCATCTACCGTAGGGTTGGCATAATTTCGTAAAGATTTAAATTCTTGATGAATTTCAGCATTTTGATTGTTTTGGTTTGTCATTTCTATAATTTTTTTAGATTTTTCAAGATTTTTAATTTTTTTTGTTTTTCTGATTTTTTTAGCAGTTCTTTNTCATTTGGATAATAGCAAGTTTAAGGTCAAATGAATTAGCTACTACAGTAGGTTTTGAATACTACAATGAAATTCATCTACCGTAGGGTTGGCATAATCTCGTAAAGATTTAAATTCTTGATGAATTTCAGCATTTTGATTGTTTTGGTTTGTCATTTCTATAATTTTTTTAGATTTTTCAAGATTTTTAATTTTTTTTGTTTTTCTGATTTTTTTAACAGTTCTTTCTAATTCAGAATCGTAGGATATTAATCCTTCAGAACCTGAGCTACACATACACTAACATTAAATAAAATAAAATAAAATAAAATAAAACACACAAAATAAAATACTATAACTTTTTAAAAGTTTAAATAAAACTTTCTAAAAATTGAAATTTGCTTTTAAATCAATCTTTCTATTTAATTTCCCCAGCAACAGTGCCAAAAACTTGATCCTGACTGTTTATATGCAACAGTATAACAATGACTTTAATTATAATTTTCACTTATATTTTCTTACTTTGCAACAGAATAAAAAACTTGATCTTGAAGAAAATAAGAATTTAACTCTTTAATTTTTATATATTGGGATAACAACGCAAGTATACGTATCGTTAACAAGTAATATAGGATTTTTTAATTAAGACCTGAACATCGAACCCACAGGGAAATTATGCAATATGCACTATTGNCACACAAAATAAAATACTATAACTTTTTAAAAGTTTAAATAAAACTTTCTAAAAATTGAAATTTGCTTTTAAATCAATCTTTCTATTTAATTTCCCCAGCAACAACGCCAAAAACTTGATCCTGACTGTTTATATGCAACAATATAACAATGACTTTAATTATAATTTTCACTTATATTTTCTTACTTTGCAACAGAATAAAAAACTTGATCTTGAAGAAAATAAGAATTTAACTCTTTAATTTATATATATTGGGATAACAACGCAAGTATACGTATCGTTAAAAAGTAATATAGGATTTTTTAATTAAGACCTGAACATCGAACCCACAGGGAAATTATGCAATATGCACTATTGAACATCAAACTTTCTATTCTTAAAAGCAATTACTTAAACTATAGATATTTTCTCAGTATTTAAATTCAATTTTTTTTTTTGTATTTTTGATATTTTGACAAAACAATAACAACTAAATAAGATAACTTGAGTTTATGTAAATGNGTATTTTTGATATTTTGACAAAACAATAACAACTAAATAAGATAACTTGAGTTTATGTAAATGAAAATCACTTGATATGCAAATATCTTTCTCCTTATCATGAATCAGTAATAAGTATATAAATTCTGTTGTGGAAGTACGCTAATTGTGTTATGCCAAATAGGAGCAATTATATTCTTACCTTTACTAGAGATGCTATAAAGAACATTGACTAATTTAAAGTTTGAATAGTTCTGAAGTCCGGCTNTTTTCTTTTTATCATGAATCAGTAATAAGTATATGAATTCTGTTGTGGAAGTACGCTAATTGTGTTATGCCAAATAGGAGCAATTATATTCTTACATTTACTAGAGATGCTATAAAGAACATTGACTAATTTAAAGTTTGAATATTTCTGAAGTCCGGCTAGGCAGGGAAGATACCGACTCTCACTCTAGAGTTCCCTCGATTCCCTCTACCTGGGGACTAACATCTCGTATCATAACCTAAAACAATAAACCAAGTTGGGGGCTTTAACCTGTCACTTTGTATCAAAACCTAAAACAATAAACCAAGTTGGGGGCTTTAACCTATCACTTTAAAGTCCTCTAACTCTAACACTTCAAAAATTATTTCCCTATTTATTTGCACTAAATCATATGAATTACATTCTCATTCATATAAACCAATAAACCAAGTTGGGGGCTTTAACCTATCACTTTAAAGTCCTCTAACTCTACACCCTTCAAAATTATTTCTCTATTTATTTTCACTTAATCATATGAATTACATTCTCATTTATACAACCTCATGTGATTCTTTTTATTTCCTAATTTATTTGCACTAATATGAATTACATTCTGATTCATACAACCTCATGTGATTTTTTTTAATTGTTGACTGCGTCAATACCATCCCGATTCTTACATGTTCTCACAACAAATTTTAACATCTAGATGGGTCAGATCAAAAAGTAAANGACTCTCACTCTAGAGTTCCCTCGATTCCCTCTACCTGGGGACTAACATCTCGTATCATAACCTAAAACAATAAACCAAGTTAGGGGCTTTAACCTGTCACTTTAAAGTCCTCTAACTCTAACACTTCAAAGTTTATTTCCTAATTTATTTGCACTAATATGAATTACATTCTGATTCATACAACCTAATGTGATTTTTTTTAATTGTTGACTGCGTCAATACCATCCCGGTTCTTACATGTTCTCACAACAAATTTTAACATCTAGATGGGTCAGATCAAGAAGTAAATGAAGTACATCGAATTAAATCACCACAACTTCTTCCAACATTAAAGATTAATACTCTCCACAACTTCCATCCAACACTTTAATTACTTATCATTTTAAGGAGAAAGATGAAGAGAAAACAAAACCACACTTTAGTTTAAAAGTAGAAATCATTGTCAAACCAATAAGAAGTCTCAATTAAAACCAAAATTAGTTCAAAACAAAAGATAAAAACTTATCTCAAATCCTCCACCAAATTCTTGAAGTTATTTTGAATCTCTTCTCTTTTACAACACTCTCGAAATAAACTAAAAAAAAAAGGATAAAGTAAATTTGTATGGTGCCTGAAAATCTCTCCAAAACTATCTCTCAAAATTCCTCGGGACTCCTCCCCTTCAGACTCTTTTCAGAACTTTCAAGCACCTCCTTCAAATGTCTAAACTTCCTTCTTTTATAAATTTCCCAAGAGATACCTTGGAAATTTTTCAAAATGTGTCNTTCCTCCCCTTCAGACTCTTTTCAGAACTTTCAAGCACCCCCTTCAAATGTCTAAACTTCCTTCTTTTATAAATTTCCCAAGAGATACCTTGGAAATTTTTCAAAATGTGTCCAAATTTGATGTATTCTCCAAGGATGCCTCATTTCACAAGTCTTTTAATAATATTTTCGTTCCTAGTGGTCATAACTACCCTCTTTAGATAATAGGTGCTTTAAATGTCTCTTCAAAATTCGACCAAATGAAGAAAAAACGTCAAATAATTGTCTCTGACGCTTAAGCACGGGGCCTCTGACGCTTTGGCGCGGCTTCTCTATTTCACCGGCATAAGCGTCGGATCTGGCATTTAGGCGTCAAAACACATTTGCACAAATTTCATATTTTTGCTCCAAATTTGATCATTTTTCACTCGTTTTAGCATTTTTCAACTTTTTATTTGTACTTGAAAGAAAAACACACAAATTCTTTCCATTAAAGCGCAATATCTCAAAAATAGGTATAAAAATGCATCTAAAAGCACTATATATTTTAGGTGTATCATGAAGCTCACCTGAACAACAGATCTAAACTCACAGTTTAGGCANTGGCTTCTCTGTTTCACCGGCGTAAGCGTCGGATCTGGCGTTTAGGCGTCAAAACACATTTGCACAAATTTCACATTTTTGCTCCAAATTTGATCATTTTTCACTCGTTTTAGCATTTTTCAACTTTTTATTTGTACTTGAAAGAAAAACACACAAATTCCTTCCATTAAAGCGCAATATCTCAAAAATAGGTATAAAAATGCATTTAAAAGCACTATATATTTTAGGTGTATCATGAAGCTCACCTGAACAACAGATCTAAACTCACAGTTTAGGCATATATCATAATGTAATCAATACTAAAATTTATATCATCAGAAGTATATACATAAACAAGTCACGAATCGCATCGGACATGAGAGCGCGGTCGGGATCGTCGACGATAGGCGAGAGCGTGACATCATAATCAAGAAACATCATGCTCATCGAACATGCTCAGCGCTGATGGGTGGCTCATCATCCAGGTCGAATGCTCGTTCTGCTCGGTGATGGATGGGGGGAAACACGGGTCGTTGGCGATCTCGCCGTCTCCTCCCCTTGCGAACGCCGATAGCTCGGAGCAAGCAGTTGAAGACAAAATTTGAACGAAGAGGCGGTAGATGGAACCAGTCGAAGATGAAGCAGACAAAGTAGAGGGAGCGAGCGCAGTAGTTTCTATTTTATTTCATTCATATATTTGCAGTAGTTTCTATTTTTACTCATAAGGACCTTAATGTGTAATTAATCTTGTTTTATTACTACGTAGCCTTGTGTTTATTTATTCATATTTCATAATTTCAATATTTTTGATTTCTTTTGTATCTTTGATGTGGTAAACACTATTATTTCAGTTTCATAATTATTTATAAGTACTAGGAGACATTTTGTATATTCTTGTGTATTGATTGTGATACATAAATATAACTGATATTTTAATTTTATTAGGTCAGTATTAAATCATTTTGTTTTGACTAGTCGGACCGACGAGTCCTCAAAAAAATCAATAGATTTCCGTGAGATTTGTGTCTTTTTTTGTTAAGTTTTTCGTAGTAAACCGGCTATATATATATATATATATATATATATATATATATATATATATATATATATATATATATATATATNCGGTAAACACTATTATTTCAGTTTCATAATTATTTGTAAATACTAGGAGACATTTTGTATATTCTTGTGTATTGATTGTGATACATAAATATAATTGATATTTTAATTTTATTAGGTCAGTATTAAATCATTTTGTTTTGACTAGTCGGACCGACGAGTCCTCAAAANTCTCATATCCGTCATAGTTTAAATGATCGTGCAAAACACTGCAAGCAATATATCTATCACGAAAGATAAATACACAACTTGCTAGTGGTGCTCATTCAAATAAACTAAAGAATTTATGAAATCCATTTTAATCTGCGAAAAATTATTTTTTTGTTGACTAACAAATTCCCCTATATAATATAAAGAATTAGGTAGAGTTTATATTGCTTAGGTTCTTTTAAGCTCCCTATAGAGACAAGCCTTTATAGTCAATTACATCTCAAATGACCGATGTCACTTAAAAAAACTCTTGATCTAGATCAGAAAACACCCTCTTCAAGAATTCCAAATGATATGACTTTTCAAAGATCGAACTAAGGAGTGTCAAATGGGAAATGCTTAAATTTAGAACATTTATTATGGAATCAAATGGGTGAAAACAAGGGATCTTTGTAGATCCTGAGGAGAACCTCAGTGACTTCTCAAACTATCATATGATTTTGCTTCAATTTCAAGAAGAAAATTATTAAATGTTTCGTCGTGCCAATTTTATTATTTAGGGCTTACATTTGTGTGAGAGGATCACACAAATAGTCTGGACGATAAGAGGGTTTAGGTCGCAACAAATGATAACCTCAGAATCCTAAAATGAGTTAAAGCTTAGATTGCACGACATGATCATGCAAAGGCCTGAAGATGAAGTGAGGATTTATGCTGCACTAGACAAACGACCTCGAAGTCCAATGGTTTGTTATTTAATTCTAGGGAAAAGAGATGTGCTGTTGTAGATCCACTTGCTGTTGTAGAAGGCTGCCCATAGAGCTAGCTCCAAGCTCCTTGGCAAAGTAGCGGTCCTAAAGTCTAAAGAGTTCAAAGGTTTAAATGACAAGTTCAATTCAATCATTATGGGGGGGGTGGAGGGTTAAAATATATTAGAATGACACCGGTTAGGATCCCACTGTTCTCTCATTCTGGAACCACTATTTTCTTTTGAATTTACTTAGCTTAAATGAGCTGTTAAACCCATTTAAACTGAGGAGATCTCGTTAGCAACCGTGGATTATCTTATTCGAATGACTCACATAAATTCAGAATGGCGTGTTATGAAGTTGAATTTTAAATGATTTATGGTTACCTTTGAAAGGGTTCAATTTAGTTTTGAAAATTGTTGATTAATTTTCAAAAGTTTTCATTTTTTCAACCAAGCATGCATGGTTTGTAGAAGCAGTAGTAATTTGCAATAAAATAAATGAAAGAAAATAAATAAAATCGTAAAATTGTACCTGTCATTTTCACGCTGCTCCAGCTGAAATGTTAGAACTTGCATCATATATAATTATGTAGGGAATTTAAATAAATTGCAAAAACAGGAAGACCAGACGAAGTTGTAGCTACCAAACACCAAGTGATGACTTGATGAGTCCCTAAAGGTTTTAATGAATAATTTTCTTGAGAAAAGAATAATAATTTCAGTTATCCTTCAGAAATATTCAAAAGGTCATAAAAAGTTTTTTTGGGAGAAATCCCTAACAACCTTTGAATCTTTTTGAGATGTTTCGAGTTTATTTGAACCTATTATGTTGTAAAATTAATCATCCAAATTTTAAATGTAGTTTCAAATGAATTATATGAATTAATATACCCTATGCTTAGTGAACCTGATACTTTAATTATCTCGTGAGAAGGTACTCATTTAATAAATTGATGTTTCATTTAAGAGTTATGTAAATGGGTGCCCTTGAGGGCAAGATTATGTCATTAAAGATCTTGTACCCACCACTAAAATTCGGTTTGTAGTGTTTAGAGATGTTAATCAATCATGTCTTCTTTTTCTAAACCTCATTAAACAAGTTCAAATATCAAGTCTAGCTCACTACTAAGCAGTTAACAATTTCATGGGTAAATTTGTAATTATCATAAAGTCAATTTGAGTGAAATCTATTCTTATCAAAAGATCATTCTATCATCCAATCACCAATTAGGGGATTCAAATGAATGAATTATTATCTTCCTAACTCAAGCCCACCACCTTATGATCATTCAACTAAATTGACTTCCAAGTCATAATAATTAACAAAATTACAATTCTACCCTTATCATGAAAAGGTGAAAAATTGGTTTCTACTTTTTAACCCTTTGTGTTTCAAACATCCTAAAGAGTTCAATATGATCGAAATTACCCATTTACCCCTTAGTTGATACTAAATTTTAATTAAGACGTCAAAATCCAAAATTACCATTTTGCCCATAGGGCTCTCTATTTCATAACTTATCAAATATAATTCAAATGACATTTAAATTTTTAGAATGCCCCTCTCATGGGTCGACTATATATCAGAGGAAAAAATGTGTTTTTTGAAAATTTTATTTGATTTAAATAATTATTTTTACTCAAAAATAGGACTTCCAATAGTAATTTATTTAACTAATTAAAGTAAAGTTTTTGTTCATGAGAGAATTATTGGAGGTTCACCTAAGTAAGAGGACCATTTGGACAAAATTTCATCATTTTTCAAATTATATTTTAATTATTATAATTATTTATTGATTTTAGTGATTTAATTAAATATAAAATATGTTTTAATTACAAAAATTCCTTTTTATATTTTTCATAAATCTCTATAATTCCATTAAACTCAAAAAAATAAACATTTCATTTTTTTGATTTTTAATTTTTCTGTTATAATTATTTTAATGGAAAATTAGAGAAAATGAATTTTTAGCTTTTAGAAAATTATAATTAACTTAGAAAAATTAGAAAAGAATATTCTAATGAGTCCTAAGTGATCAGAAAGTAATTAGAAACATTCTAGTACATTTTTTAATTTGTTCAAATTTTAATTATTTTAAATTCAAAATATAGCTAAAAATGAACTATTTATTTTAAAATAATTTTTATTTTTCCTAAGTGTCCTAATCACAACGAACTCAGAAAACAACTTTTCATAATTTTTATAATTATATTTAATCTTTTATATTTATTTTAATTCAAAAATACCATTTTATTTGGAAAATAGACTTTAGTGCTCAGACTAAATCAAATAAATTTTTTATTTTTTTTGTATTGAGTGAAAATGAGTATTATTTATAGCGTGGAAGAATTTTTCTTACTTTTTGAATAATATTTTAAGTAATCAATTTAATATGAGTTTTATACATTTAATTAACTATAAAATACACAAAACCACAAGAAACCAACCAAAATTAATCCCATAATTTTCTAATTTATATTTTTGTTTATAAAATTATTGCAAGCAAAATAACCATCTAGGATTGAAAATTAGGGTTTCAAATATAGAGATGCTTTTTGACATTGGGTGAGATTCAAGTCAATTTGGTGGAAAATTGGGGGTGAATAAGAGAATTTAGACATTTAGAGGTAATTTGGGGATTTTGGTCAAAAGAGGTCAATTTAGTCAAATTGGGCTGAATGAAGTGGTTCAAATTAATTTTGGAGACATTTGGAGTGGATTTGGAGATTTTAGGAATTTTTTGGGTATGAAGGGTATTTTGGTATTTATGAGGGATTTTGGGGATATTTTGGAAATTTGAAAAATTTTGAGGTATTTTGATCAATTTAAGTGATTTTGAATGGTTTGAAATGATTTTTGAAGAGATTTTGAGAATTTGGGTAATTTTTGGATTTTTTATGGAAAATCTAGGGTTTAGGGGCAATTTGGTAATTTTGGTGAAGTTTGGGGACATAAAATTGGGATGTCAAAATGGGGATCAATTGAAGATGGTAATCATAAAATCACCCTTATGGTGCCATGAGACCATGGCAGACCCCACATTGGATCCTCCATGTGTTGGTCTTAGCCAAACAATAGCCTAGGGTTAATGGTTTAGGGGACCATCCACATGAGTTTCCAATAGAGTAGGGGATCAAGCTAAGCATGTTTGGGTTAGGGTTTAGGTTGTGAGTGCAGGTGTAAGTGTGTGTGTGCAAGACTGACCAAGAACACACCACATAGGGCTAATCCATATTGGTCCTATCTACTAAGTGCTAGAGGTTAAAAAATTATGGAAAGAAAGGCTAACCCATATTGGTCCCACCTACTATGTGCTAGAGGTTAGAACCAACATGTAGAACTTCAAGATGAGCAAAGAATGGTATTAGAATTTCTATTGGCAAGGGTTCCAACATGTGGAACTTCTAGAATGTCAATTTGAAGGGTGAATTTGAAATTCACAAGGTTATTTGTGCTTGCTAACCCAAGTGAAGGGCTACACGATGGATTTTCAGAGATAGCCACCAAAGAAGAGGGGAGATTCGATTCAATTTCAATGTTTTAAATTTAATTCCAATTTTGACTTTGATTTTAATTTTGATTTAGTGAAAATTTAATTTTGGAAGGCAGAAATATGTGAAGAAATTAGATTGAGATGGAATGCATAGAGGCTCACATCCAACTCAAAAGATAGGTCAAAGGAAAGGAGTGTTAGTTTGGGAAAGAAAGCATAGGGACTCATATCCAACCCAAGAGGTAACAAAAGTGCGGAGAAGTGAAAATAGGATTCCTTACTCCATTTAAGGCAGTCTTCTACCTATCATGAAGATTTATGCAGAGAATCAGATGCCATACTCCATTTAAAGTTGTCTTAGACCAATCTTGAAAGATGAAAATAAGATGCCTTGCTCCATTTAAGGTGGTCTTATACCCATATCAAAGATTTGTGTAGAGAATCAGATGCCTCACCTGATTTAAGGAAGCTTTAGACCGATCTAAAAAAATGAAAATATGATGACTTGCTTCATTTAAGGTGGTCTATACCCTTTACAAAGATTGAGAATAGAATGCCTTGCTAATTTGTGGAGAGAATTGGATGCCTTACCCCATTTAAGGTGGGCTTAGACTGATCTCGAAGGATGAAAATAGGATGCCTTACTCCATTTAAGGTGTTCTCAGTCCTATCTCGAGGATTTGTCACATTAGGGAAAAAAACACTCGGATTCACATCCAACCTAAGAGGTAGCGGAAGGGAATCAGAATTTAGGTAATGACCTCGAGAACATCTGAGAAGAGTGTAGAGAATTTGTGGTGTTGAGTTTATGAATATGTGGAATGTGAAGATTGACAGTGGTGCATAAAGATTTGTGGAATTTTGTGGAGAGTGTGGAACTCCATGGGAATTGTGAAAAGATTCATGTAGATGGTGGATTTGTGCTACAAAAGTGTAAAGTGTAGAAACTCAAATTTGAGACGAATTGATTCATCATTTTTAGTAACTTTTCTTATGTTATCTTTGTTATCATCTTTTTTTATTATCTGGATATCTTATCAAACTTGATTTTCATAAAATAATCTTTTAGTTTGAATTTTAGTTTTATTTTAGACTTTCTTTGTATCGTTCTTTGTTCGTTATAATTTGGGACCAACGTATGGTCTTGCGGCTTTTCATTAATTGCAAAA
Organism: Phalaenopsis hybrid cultivar; assembly: GCA_002079205.1. Taxonomy (NCBI): domain Eukaryota; kingdom Viridiplantae; phylum Streptophyta; class Magnoliopsida; order Asparagales; family Orchidaceae; genus Phalaenopsis; species Phalaenopsis hybrid cultivar. The sequence goes on from JXCR01143454.1 coordinate 310,444, forward strand.
ATAAAGTCAATTCAAGAAATATGTTGAAATCTTGAAAGAAACTTCATTAATTCCACTTGAAATATGTAGTACAACTGATCATGTTGGAACTATCAAAAGGCAATATGCTGAGTACATCTGAAACATCATAAATCATATTTGCAGCTCTAATGCAGCGTAAAAGAGTGACAACTACCTATCCATCTGTTTATCTGTCTGTCTTGTGGGGTAAGTCAGTGATCAAGCTAACCTTCTAAGCCACACTTTGGAACAAGAGTTCATTTCACGTGCACTTAGAGGTAAAACACTTAGAGGTAAAACTATTTCACAGCTCATACGACCATAATTATTCCAATTCTTGATCTGGTTGAAATCCATATGGTATCTTACTGTCATCCAATCTTTGTAATATAACTACCAATCTGCGGTGTGACACTCCATGAATGCAATGTTTTGTCAGATTTGCTCCATTTCCTTTTAGAATCAGCACTGAACCAACTGGCAGTGGAATAAAAACTGACCCTCTAAACTCCCTAGGTCCAACAATATCTATCTCCTTTCCAAATAGGATGTTGCTCTTGCTCATGAAAGATATTGTACAAAAAGATCTGATGAAATCATTGTGATTAATATGGGGAAGTATGCAATCCCCTTTCTTGTAGATGCTGATGATTTGGGATGCAATCCACTGGTAGTACGCTCTATCTAACCATTCTCTTGATCATGAACTTTATCGCGAAAGGTAGAGGATCATCCTCATCATACCTTAAGATGCTCTGGGGGTTCCCTTGCATGTCCTTAATAAAATTGTATTAGTAGCCACACTGGATGGTGATCCTGCCTTTTCCACGCATCCATTTCTGTGGTTCAACATATGTCTTCCTCTTTAGCAATTCGGCTTGGTCTCTGTCTCTGAGATCAAAAACACAATCCAGAATCATTCTTTCATTTCTTTTTGAGAACACCCCACTGCGTAGTTCCAATCCTTCTAGAACATTAAAAAATTTTCCTTGAATTTCCTCATAGTATTCGAACTCTTGCTTTTAGACTCGGTGTATTGATACACCTAAAATATGTAGACTTTATGTACACATTTTTATACCTATTTTTGAGATATCACACTTTAATGAAAGTAATTTGTGTGCTTTAATTTCAGGTACAATCAAATAGATGAAAAATGGTGAAATGAGTGAAAAAGAGTCAAACTTAGATAAAAAATAAAGAAGGTGTGAAATTGAACTATGGCACCTAAGCACCAAGGACTGTCGCTTACGCACCAGTGAAACAGAGAGAGCTACACCTAAGCACCAAGTACCTCGTGCTTAAGTGTCAGAAGTAGTTACTTGATGATTCAATGAATTTGGATGAATTTTTGAAAATGTGTTTCAAATAATCCTTGGTGAAAATGTGAGAAATAGTTAATGGACACAAAAATTTATTCAATTGGATTTGAAAGGAGGCAACTTCTAGAAAATTCATTGAATATGGACACATTTTGATAAGACACCAATACTCCTTTTAGAAAATTATAAAAGAAGACTTTGATTGAAGAAATGAAAACAGATAAAAATCCATCTAGAGCCTACAACCACACATCGCCACCGTCGCCCATCACCGCCGTCACCGCCACTTTTCTTTTAATTTTAAGTTTTAATTTGTATTTTAAGTGAGAGAAGAGTTTCAAAGGAACTTCAAGACTTTGGTGGAGAGGATTTGAGATAATTTTTTATCTTTGTGACTACATTTGGTTTTAATTTAGACTTCTTCTTTGTGTGCATGATTTCTACTTTCAAACATAAGTGTGGTTGTGTTTTCTTCATGAATTCTGAGTAGTTTTCTTTATCTTTCTCCATAAAATGATAAATGATTAAGTATTGGAGGAAAGTTGCGTAAATTATTAGTCTTTAATGTTGGAAAAAGTTGTGATGATTTTAAATCTTGTACTTCATTTACTTCTTTATTTGACCAATTAAGATGTTAATACCTGCTCTGAGAACATGTAAGATCCAATATGGTATTATCTCAGTCAAAAAATGGTAAGAATCACATGAGATTGTACGGATGAGAATGTAATTTATTTGATTGAGTGCAAATAAATAGGGAAATAAACTTTAAAGGGTGTAGAATTAGAGGACTTTAGAGTGACAGACTAATGCCCCCAATTTAATTTATAGTCTTAGATTTTGATATAAGATGTTAGCCCCTAGGTGGAGGGAGAAGAGAGAACTTTAGAGTGAGAACTAGTATCTTCCTTACCTAACTCGTGTTCAAGATTATTCAAACTGTAAATTAATCAATGTTCTTTATAACATCTCTAGTAAGGGTAAAGAATATTGTTGCTCTTATTTGACAAAACATAATTTGAATACTTCCACAACATAATTCCTATTCTAGTTACTGATTCGTGATAAGGAAAAAAATATTTTACTTATATTGTCTTTTTCTTGCAAATATTTAGTTAAGTTAGTTAGTTGCTTACTTAATTTTCAATTATAAAAAATTATAAAAAGAATAAAACTTTCATTTTTATTATAGTATCTAGAGTTTAAGTAAGATTATTTTGCTAAGTAGAATTTATTATCAAATTTCTCATGTTTGTAGTTTCATATTGTAGTTTTTCCTATGAGTTTAATATTCGAGGTTTAATAAAAAAGTCCTATATTACTTGATAATGATACATATACTTTTGTATCCCATATTTAAATATAATAATTGTATTCTTATTTGCTTTGAAGTCAAGTTTGTGCCTAGCTGTTGCTTGGGACCAAGTTTTTGGCGTCGTTGCCAAGTAAGAATTATAATTAAGGAGAATTAAGATTATAATCGCATACATCACATTAACATATATAAAGAAAGTCGGGATCAAGTTTTTGGCACCGTTTTTGGAGATCAAATACAAAATATTTTGAAGAAAAATTTGGAAAGCAAATTTCTATTATTTTATAGTCTTATTTAAATATTTAGATTTATTATAGGAATATTGAAGTGTTGTTTTTAGATAAAGTTCTTATTTGTGTGCTTTTTATTTTATGTGTTTCGTAGTAATGAATGCATAGTTCATGTTCTACAGGACTTGCGTCATACGATTTTGAATTAGAAAGAACTATTAAAAAAATTTAAAAATAAAAAAATTTATTGAAGAAAATAAAAATTTATAAGAAATGATAAATCAAAATAATCAAAATGTTGAAATTAATCAAAACTTTAGACCTTTAAGGAATTATGCAAACTCTACGGTGGATGAACTTCGTTGTAGTATTCAAAAAATCACTGTAGTGGCTAATTCATTTGAAATTAAACTCACTATTATCCAAATGGTATCAAATAATCAGTTTAGGGGAGAACCAATTGAAGATCCAGATTTACATTATGTCAATTTTCTAGTTTTATGTGCTACATTTAAATATGTTGGTGTATCAGATGATGTTATAAGACTTAGACTCTTTCTTTTCTCAATGAGGGATAAAGCTAAAATATGGTTACATTCGTTAGCACTTGGATCTATCAGAACTTTGGGTGTTGTAGCGCAAAAATTTCTTGCTAAATATTTTCCACCATAAAAAACTACGAAGTTTAGAAATGATATTACATCTTTTTGTCAGTTTGAAGGGGAAAATATTTACGAAGCATGAGAATGATTTAAGGAACTACTGAGAAAGTGTCCACACCATGCTAGACCATATTGGTTAATAATTCAAACTTTTTATAATGGATTAGCAGGATCTCTTATATCTATTATCAATGTCGCTGTTGGTGGCTCATTGATGTCAAAACCATTTCTTGACGCTTATGCTTTAATTGAAGAAATTGCTACTAATAATTTTCAATGGCCTTCTGAAAGGGTAAATCCTTAAAAAGTAGCCAATATTAATGAATTTGACGCTTTTGCAATGTTGGCAAATCCTTGGTATGCTGATATTGTAAATTATATTGTTAGTGATATTTTACCATATAGACTGACAAAATAGCAGGAAAAGAAATTCATTCATGATGTAAAATCTTATTTTTGGGATTATCCTTATTTGTACAAATAATGTGAAGATTTAGTAATGAGACGATGTGTGCCTTATAACGAAATTCATGAAATTATTTAGAAATGTCGTGATTCTGAATTTGGAGGTCGTTTTGGAAATGATAGAACTATTCATAAAATTTTGCAATTTGGATTATATTAGCCCACTGTATTTAGAGATGTTAATATATATATAAAAAACATGTGATTAGTGTCAGAGAGTAGGTAATATTTCAAAAAGAAATGAAATGCTACTATATTTTAATTTGAAAATTTAAATTTTTGATGCATGAGGATTAGATTTTATGGGACCATTAATACATTCATTTGGATATATATATATATATATATATATATATATATTGATTGCTGTAGATTATGTTTCAAAGTGGATTGAAGCAATCACTTTACTTTGATGCGATGCTCGGAGTGTTTCAAAATTTTTAATTAAAAATATTTTTACAAGATATGGAATGCCGAGAGTAATCATTACCAATGAAGGATCTCATTTTAGGAGTGCAAAAACTGTAAGATTGGTGGAAAAATATTTTGAAATGCATAAAATTGCAACTACTTATCATCCTTAGACTAGTGGTTTAGCAAAAGTATCTATTGACCTCATTTTTAGTTGAGGTTTAGTTTTTTCTCTTCAGTAACCTAGGGTCTAGCCATAGGACTTTTCCTGTTGACTATTCCTAGAAAACTAGACATGGAACCCTCACCNCAACTGCAAGATTGGTGGAAAAATATTATGAAATGCATAAAATTGCAACTGCTTATCATCCTTAGACTAATGGTTTAGCAGAAGTATCTAACCGTGAATATTAGAGAATTTTAGATAAGAGTGTTAATCCTAATAAAATGTATTAGTCTGTAAGATTAGATACGACATTATGGACATACAAGACTGCTTATAAGACATCTATAGAAATATCCTCATATAGATTAATTTTTGGGAAGACTTGTCTCTTGCCAGTTGAATTTGAGCATAAAGCTTATTAGGTTATAAAAGAATTCAATTTCAATTTGAATGAAGCCAATGATAAAAGATTATTACATTTGAATGTGCTTTGAGGAAATTAAGAATTAATCTTACGATAATGCAAGGATTTATAAGGAAAAGATGAAAGAATGGTATGATCGGAAGATAATAAAAAGAAAATTTTAAACTAGAGAGGAAGTTTTATTATACAATAAAATATTGAAATTATTTCCTAGAAAATTGAAGTCTACATGGAAAGAGCCATTCAAACTTATAAAAGTCTATCCCTATGGTGTAGTTAATGTTGAAGACCCTAAGACTGGAAAAAAAGTAAACTAAATGGGCACAAATTGAAACCATATTTTGATGGTAAATGACTAGCTTTTAGAGAAACTGTAATATCGAGTCACCTAAAATGAGACTGGGAATATCAGATTGATGACATTAAACCAAGCGCTTTGTGGGAGGCAACCCATATGAATCATTATTTAATTTCCTTTTGAGTTTTTTTTGTTTGAAATATTTCACATATATTTATGATTAGGTCTTTGTAAAGTCCGTGTATTTGTGAAAAATATTTAGAAATATCTTTATTTACCTAATTTTATCAAAATTTTTGAGAATTTATTGGATTGAAATCGAAATAGTGTTGTTTTTGGAACTGACGCATGATGCGCTGAATTCCAGAGAGCTGACACATGATGCACCGAATTCCAGAGAGCTGGCACATGATGCGCCATGACGATGAAAATGTCTTAATCATTTTAAAATGTAGTTTTTGGCGATTTCTTCTCCTTATAACTCCTAATAATTGAATCCTAAGTCTATTTTAATGGGGAAAATGAGGGAAAAACCACTATATTTCAAATCCAATGGCTTCCCACTCCAAAGTACTGCGAGATTTAGAATTTCCAACCGGAGAAAGTTTGTCAGCTTTGATGCCCATAAATTACATGATTGAGTTCTAGTGAAAAGGAGGCTAATTGAAGAAAGGGTTTTTGTGAATCAAGGATTAATCACACTGAATACTCGAGTGGAAGATATTATTGCGTAGAGACACTGGGAAGTGCTTTACAACACTACTGTCGCTGTGGTCGTCCCTGTGGTGAAAGAGTTTTATGAAAATGATCATGGGATTAACAAAGGAATAGTCTATGTGTCAGGCATGTTTGTGAAGTTCACTCCTTCAAGAATAAATGAGATGTTTATGATTGAGAATGTGCCTATCTTCTTTTATGCAAATTTTACCCTTATGAGAGACAATATGAATGATGGGAATGTAAGTTTTTTGTCATCATTGCTAAATCATACTTCTAAGGCATGATACTTATTTATTACATCAAAATTACTTCCCACCATGAAGATTAGTAAGGTAACTAAGGAGAGTGCTATTTTAAATTATTGTATTCAAACCGGAAAAACTTTTGATATTGGAACCATAATTGTAAAATTGATTTTGGGTTTGATTGTGAATGGATCTGCAACTGGACTTGGACATCCATCCACTATTTTCCTACTGTGTAGTCAATCACAAGTAAGTTATGATAGTTGAGAAAATGTGCTTCTTCCTTGGAAGCCGATGGATCCTGAAGTCTATTGAAGTTGTACTGAAATGGGAGATGAAAATGATATGAATGTGCTCATGGATTAGAAATCCCAGAATTCATCACCTATTCAGCCTTACTATAATTGGAATGCACTTCTTAAGAGAAACAAGAAGATAAAGAAAGAGGTGCAGAATCGTGTGCATGTGATTGGAAATATTTTTGAAATACTGCATCATTTAGATTGGAGGCTGAAGGAACATTTTGAACATACTAGGCGTATTGAAGATGGTTTGGTACGTAAGTTCAAGAAACATTCTTGGATTGGAGAGGATTCAATTGATGAGTTTCCATAATGACCCTTCTATAATCTGTATGTGCGCTACCAATCGATGGGAGATATTCAAGAGGATGAGAGTGAAGAAGATGTTTGAACTTAATTTATGCACGAAAAGTTTTATTCAGTACTACTTATTTTAATTTGTTAAGTTAGATTGCATTTCCTTTTTATTGTTCCACTATTTATGTTTATGATTTGTATTTTGATGTTTAAATTTTAGTGTTAGGATGTTGGTTTATTTTAGAACACTGAATTTGATGTTTGTTGGCTTGAAAACAGTTAGTTTGTATTAGCGTAGATTTTATATATAAATGCGAGTTTTGTATTGTTTGTAAAAGTTTGGTGCTAGAATGATGTTTGTGCATGCTTAGAAATGTTCATTTGAGTTAATTAGAGGTTGATGTTAGATGGTAAAGAGCAAATTTCGACAGAAACCAAAATCAGATGAATTTAAGCTCTGACACATGATGCGCCAATTTTCAGAGCGCTGACACATGATGCACTAAAGACCCGAACTTGTCAAATTGCCTAAAAAACCATAAAATTGCAAACTCTATTTCATTGCTTGGGTCATCTCCTACCTCTGAAACTTGACCTAAAGCTTCTTATTGAGGACGGTAGAGAAGATTTTGGAGGCTGAAAATCATAGACTTCATCTTCTCTTGGTAAGAGCTTCACTTTAACTTGGAAATTTTTTATTTTCACCACAAATTTTTCCTACATTGTGGAAGATCCAAATTTTGGAATTTTTGATGAAAATTCTTGAAGAAAACTCATGGTGAAAAGTTTCTTACCAAATAATCTTGCTTGAGGAGTTAGACTTTTGATTTAGTGATTTGTTGGAATTTATTTGTATTTTCGTAGAATTTCCATTGGCTCCCTGAATTAAGAGAGGAAGGACGTACAAGGATTTTTATTCATGAAGATTCATTAACTTCAAGGCCCAACAGTAGTTACAATACACAAATGGAGATCAGAAGATTGATCTAAGAACGAGCATTTGCAAACCCAGGTGGCGAGATCGAATGGTTGATCCTTGCTAGGGGAAATATTTTGTTACTTCACTGCAGTAGCAATTGTCCCCTGATTCGGGAGTTCTATTCCAACTTGAGGTTCACTACTGATGACCATATACTGGTTAGGGGTAAACAAGTTGAATTTACTGCTGATTGAATCCATACCTTCTATGTGCTGAGAAATGTATTTTTTGATGAATATGATGCACTTGTGATGAGTGATTCATCAGTGGATGAAGTGCTTGCCTTTTTAACTAATGGAAGAGGAGAATGAAAGATTAAGAATAATAAGATAGTTAACTTCACTACTTCCATGTTGACTAGCCAGTTAAAGGTATTGCATCACTTTATTTTTGTTAAACTATTGCCAATGAATCATCTTGCTGATGTTACGAAAGATAGAGCTATGTTGAAGTATTGCATTCAGAACATGAAAGCAATAGATGTTGGTGCATTTAAAGTTCATCATGCTTGAAGTATAGCTTGTAGTTCTACTACATTTGGTTTGGGATACCCAGCTTTGATTTCACCTTATGTGAATAATCAAGAGTAGAATCCCATAGAAAATGAAGAAAGATTACAACCACATAATCGTATTAGGAGACATATGATTCAAAGAGTTGAACCATTTGTTGAATCTAGAAGGGGAATAAGGGATAGAACCTTTACATCAGCTGTAGGGGCATCTACTTCTTGCCCTACATCATTAGAAAATATTATGGACCAAGTCATGATTCAACAAATGGACATAATTAATATTTAGGGGTTAGTTGGGAGAGATTGGAGCTAGAAATGATTATAATGATGAATATCAGCAGAGGAAAATTCAGCATGATATTGATTTTTAAAATGCAATGGTGAGACATCTTAGGGGAGAGCCCAATGTGGAATTTCCACCTTGTACCAGTCTCACTCCCTATACTCCTATTCGGGATGAAGATGAGGAAGAAGGAGGAAAAGGTGATGAGGAGGAGGAAGGAGATGAAGACAGATACTTTTATGAGTCTAGTGTAGTTTGTTTTTTTTGTTTGTTTGTTATTTGTGATTGAAATGTGCTGTATTTTCATTTGAGAAGTGTTGTAGTAAAAATTTTCATGTTGTGTTGTGGACATAATTGTAATAGTAACTGTAGACTTTTACTTTTTCTACATTTTTAGTTTTTTCAGTTTTAGTTTTCAGTTTTCGTATTTCTGATTTTAATTCTCAAAAAATTCCATAGAATATATTATGTTTCATTTAAGGCTTTAAAGCTTAGATGTTTTTAAATTTAGTACCTGCAGTCTACCAGAGCCCAGTTTCATAATCAGAAATCCTTTTCAGAACAGTTTTTATTTTCATGCATTTACTATTTTCTTTCACCTACTAAAGTTTTGTACTAACAAATTTTTAAAATTACTTAAAACTTAAGTTTGGGGGGGGGGGAAGAAAATTTCTTTTGAAAAGAAATAAAATAAATTTTAATTGTCCTTAATTAACTATATTTTTAAAATTAATTTAGCATGACTTGGGGATATTAAGATTTAACTTTAAATGACTATACTTATGTTTATAAAATTTATGGTAAATTTAGGTAAAAAGCTTTTAATAATGAAGGTCAATTCTAAAGATAAAGATATTTGGTATGATAGGATAAAACTATGCTTTTCTGTTTAAAGTTAAGGAAGTTGTGTTTTTGAGGTATTAAGAATTTTAGAGTTTCATGTAAGAAGAAAATAATGAGGCTTTATGAAAAGTCATAAACTAATATGAATTTATAAAGTGAAGAAATGTATGGAGTTTTGACATTAAGAAGAGGATAGTAAAGTTCAAAACTATTAAAGGCTATCCACATATAGTAATACTCACTTGAAATAAAAAAGAAAAGAAAAGAAAGGATTGAGAAACCCTAAAAGAAAAAGAAAAGAAAAGAAAGAAAAGAAAAATAAGTGAGGAGAAGTTTTAGGAGATGTGTAATCAAAAATTGGCTTCACTTGAATCAACTTAAGGAAGAAGCTTTATTACATTTTCTAAACTTGTATTGGAGTATTAGTAACATTCCTAGTAAAGTCTTCATGAAGTTATTTTTCATATGAATATTCTAAATGTCCTTAATATGAAAAATTGCAATTTTTCTTGAAATGGATAGAGATTCAGAAATCTTAAATTTATTTACTAAGTATTCCTAAACTTAGAATTTAAATCTAAGTTATTAATGGTTTTTCTAAATTTTGCTATTCTATTAATTAAACTAGAGTATAAAATTTGTAAGTAAATCTCTATCCTAAGTCATAAGCTTTTATGTAGTAAAAGTGTCACTTGAGGATAAGTAACATTTAAGTTTGGGGGATTTTGATCACCAAAATAATATACTGTTTTAATTTATGCTTATTTTTGCCTGATTAGAGGTGAACCAGAAGTGCAATTTCGTCCATATCCTTGATATCTTGATTATGAGCCTGTAGAAAAATGGTACAGCGGTGATTCTGAGGATGAAGAGTAGAGTTAAGAGATTCATTTTATGGTTGTAATATGATGTGAACTATGTGGTCTGAGCCTACTACATTTGCATCTGTGCGTTGTTTTGGGACTATGTTTTATATTGTGTTTTGAATTTTTATGTTATGTTATTGTTGTTGTGATTTTTTTGTTAGATAGTATTTTGCTTTTAAAATTTTAGGGTAGTAACTGTTGTTTTGTATTTAGTACTGTGAGCAGTTATACCCCACCTTTTGAGCAGTTATACTTGAAATTAACTATACGTATACTTGTGTAGTTGTCGGCACTATTTTTGGTGTGGGGTTTGCCCGTAAGAAGCTGTCGGTCATCGAAATTGAAATCCCGTTTCCCGCTTCGGAAGGACGTTTAAAAAGTTAGGTTTTGAAAAAGATGAAGTCAAACTTACCCCATAATTTTCATAGTTTAGATGAAAGAACAATTTGCCTCAAATCCTGTATCTATCCCGAAGGATGAACACAAGAATTGAGGGTNCAGCACAAATAACCTTGAAGATGAACACAATAATTGAGGGTGAGGCTCGATCAAATAAACTAAAGAAAGTTATGACATTCGTTTGGTCTGCGCAACCAATGTATTGGCCGACAAATTCCCCTATTAAATATAAGGAATTAAATAGGGTTTATATTATGCTGGGTTCGGGAAAA
>JXCR01143455.1:0-29210 GCA_002079205.1 Phalaenopsis hybrid cultivar
ATTGAAGGGTCAATTTGAGGGAATTTTGATTTTAATCAATTTGGTCATTTTGGGCTAGGCTTAGGTCTAGCTTGGGCTAGCCTTGGGATAAGTCCAAATTGGTTGTTGTAAATGGTCAATAGGGACCTCATGAAGAGTTTTAAACATGAATTGGATGCCAATTTGGGGGTTAAGGCAATCAATTGGGTGAAATTTGGGGACTTAGCCAATTTGGGGCTAAATTTAGGAATTTTGGATTTAGGCCAAAAATAAATGGATTTGAGACTTCACCAAGGCCAATGGATGGTTGATTTTTATGCATAGTAATGTTTTGAAGATTTTTCAACATTAATTGGGGGCAATTAACTAGGGTATGGGTCCAATTTGGTGAGATTAGGTCATATGGTCAAAATTGGGGTTTTAACCTAAATCAAAATTGGGCTTGAATCATGGGCCAATTAAGGTTGTATTTGGTTTAGTTTAGTCATATCAAAATTTAATTTGAGTTTAGAATTAGAATTGGGGCCAATTGAGATCAAATTGATGCACATTTAGGTTGAATTTGGGGAAATTTGGGTCTTTAAAGGCAAATTTAGAGATTTTGGCTACAGATGGTTAAATTAGAAAAATTGGGTCATGTGGTAGTTGAGAGAAATACAATTGAGAATATTTGGGATTTATTGGGATTTTTTTGGGAATTTTTGGAATTTTTAGAATTTTTGGCTATGGAGGGGTATTTTGATAATTTTGGGGTGTTTTAGGGGTAAAAGGCTAAGATGTGTATTTTGGTAGAGTTGAGGTACCAACCATCACCAACAAGCCATGGACCAGTGGAAACCCCATGTTGGGTCCTCTACATAGTGGTCTTAACCAAGCCATAACCCTAGGGCTAGTAGGTTTAGGGGACCATCTACATGAGTATCCGAAAAAGATCAAGGGATCTAGGCTAGAAATTTGAGTTTAGGGTTGTGAGTGATTGTGAGTGTAGAATGCCTTAGCTCCAGACCAACACCCAAGGTCAACCCTAAGGTCGAGTAATCCTAAGGGTGACTCAATGTATGGAGTGAATTAGCTCCAGACCAGCACCCAGGGTCAACCTTAAGGTTCAGCAGTCCTAAGGGTGACTCATCTTTAGTTTCCCCCACAGTGACCCCACCTACTAAGTATTTAGAGATTGAGACCAACATGTGAAACTTCAAGTTGAGTAGAGAAGAGTTTGGGATTTTTAATGGTGAGGGTGCCTTTCTAGTTTTCTAAGAATAGTCAATAGGAAATTCCTATAGCTAGACCTTAGGCTACTAAAGAGGAAAAAACTAAACCTCAACCAAAAGTGAGGTCAACATGCTTCTCCTTTGGAAGCCTATGGACCCAGAGGTTTGTTGCAAATGCATAGAAAATGGGGAGGAAAACAATATGAATATTCTTATGGATAAATCATCTCAAAATTCATCACCTATTTAGCCACACTTTCCTTATAGCTTGCATGATATTTTGAAAAGGATCAAGTATATGGAGAAAGAGGTACAAAATATTATGAACTTAATTGGAAATGTTTCTGATATATTTGATCATTTGGATTGGAGGATGAAAGAACAATTTGAATATACCAGGCGCGTTGAAGAAGGTATGGTGTGAATGTTTAAGAAAAATGCTTGGATTGAAGAAGATTTGACAGATGAATTTCCTTAATGACCTTTTTACAACTTTTACATTCACTACCAATCCATTGGAAATATTCATGAAGATGAAAGTGAAGAAGATGTTTGAACTCTCTATAATACGAAATTCGTAATTATTATTTCTTATGTGTGTTATGTGTTTGTATTGGAATTAATTTACTTTTATTGTTGAACTTTATCCGTTAATATGTTGAGTGTTTGATATTTAGTCTTTAGTGTTAGTTTGTATGGTGTGATTTTGATGCTGAATTAGATGTATTGGCGTGAAAAATTTTTGTCTGTAATCATTTGGATTTTATATATAAATGTGAGTTTTGTGTTGGTTGTGAAAATATATTATAAGAAAATTGTTTAATTTTTAATAGAAGTGTTTCATTAAGTTAGTTAGAGGTTGTCGTGTTTTGGTGTACTGTAGATTTCAAAAGAAAATCAAAATCTGAAAAAATTTTTGTGTTGGCACCAGAGGCGCCAGATTTGGCGCCCGAGGCACCAGTTTCCTGAAAGTGCCCATATTTACTTAAAACCATGAAAAACCCTTGTAAAACCCCATTTTTACTACTTAGGTCATCTCCTACCACAAAACTAAGGCCAAAACTCAACCTAGGGCTTGCCATTTGGTGGTTTTGGAGGCTAAAAAGTCTTAAATTCTATCTTCTCTTAATAAGAACTTCACTATAACTTAGAAATTTTTGATTTTCACCATGGATTTTTCCTACATTTTGGAAGTCCAAAAATTTTAGTTTTTAATGAAGAAGTTTAATGAGAACCCATGGTGCAAAATTTCTTACCAAATATTCCTACTTTTGGAGTTTAATTTAAGATATTATGAATTTATTTGAAATTTATGGGACTTTATTTTGAAATTACTATGGCTCCAAGAGTAAAAAGAGGAATCCTTCAGGAGATTTTGATGGGAAGCGATTCGTAAATCTAAAGGCTCAGTACAATTATAATAATATGATGAGAACCAAAAAATTGATTTAGGAACGTGCATTTTCAAATCCAGGAGGAGAGATTGAAAGGTTGATAATTGCTTGGAAGTTGGAAACCTTTTGCTACTTCACCGCAGTAGCCATTGTTTCTATTGTTCAAGAATTCTATTTAAATTTTCAGATGACTACATACAAGCACATTTTTGTTAGAGGTAAATATGTTGAATTTACTCAAGTAAGAATCAATGCAATTTACAGGTTGCAGAATGAATTTCATTGTGATTGTTCTGCATTTATGTTTTCTGATTCATCACTTGATGAAGTAATTGCCTATCTAACTGATGGAAGGGATAATGGAAGATTAAGAATAATCACAAAGTCAATTTTTCCACTTTCAAGTTAAATGTGCAATTTAAAGCATGACAGTACTTTATCTCTGAAAAATTGCTTCCAACTAATCACCTGAGTGAAGTAAATAAGGAGAGAGAAGTACTTAGTTTTTGCAACCAATAAAAGAAAGCTGTTGATATTGGTGCTCTTATTGTGTGAAATGCTCAAAATATTGCTAGATGTGGGATCGCTAGTGGTTTAGGTTATCCTGACCTAATTTTCACTTTATGTGAACAATCAGGAGTAGAATTCGATAAGAATGAAGAAATGTTGCAACCATTAAAACCAATTGGAAAACCCACAGTGCATAAATTTAAATTATTTGCTGGATCTAGAAGTGGAAGTAGTGATAAACCCTCTACATCAGCTACAGGACCATCTACTGCCTGTCTATTTCACTTGAAAATAATATTGAGCAGCTAATGATTCAACAATTAGATATTACAATGATACATAATAGAAAAGGTTGTTTGGAATCAAGAAATTCTACAATGATGGTTATAAGCAGAAAAGAGTACAATATGATATTGCATATCCGGAGGCGATGTTAGATTTCTGAGGGGTGATCATACTATGGAATTTCCTACATGCCCCAACTTCACACATTATGTGCAAGACAAATTTGAAGAAGAGGAAGAAGACAAAAAATAAGATGAGGAGGAAGATGATGAATGAAGATTTATTGGGTTTTTTCTACTTTTATTTGTTGTTGCTTGTTTAATTTTGTTGTTTGTATGATTTGAACAATTTATGTGTTTTAATTGTAGAACGATTGAACTTGTTTGTGTGTGTAACTGTAAAATGTAGAATTTTATTTTTCAGCATTTTTAGTTTCTTTAATTTACTGTTTATTTCTTTAATTTACCTTTCTTAGCAAATCCTTTGATATATTATGTTTCATTTAATGTTTAAAGCATGTACTTTTTAAATTAGTACTTGCAATGTTTTATAGTCAAGTTTCATATTCAAAACCCTCTACAGATTAGTTTTATTTTTATGCATTTACTGTTTTCTTTCACATACAATTTTTGAACTACTTGCTTTGTTTATTATTTAAAAATCTAAGTTTGGGGGAAAGAAAAATTTCTTTAAACGAAGTAAACTAAATTTTATTTGACCTAAAGTAATAATATTTTTTAAAATTAATTTAACATGACATTGGATATCATAGTTTAACATTAAATAACTGTATTTTTTTTGTAAATATTATAGTAAAATTAAGCAAAAATCATTAATAATGAAGGTCAATACTAGAGTTCAGATATTTAGTATGAAAGGATAAGACTATGTTTTTCTATTTAAAGTAAAGGAAATTGTATTTTTGAAGTATTTAGAATCTTAGAGTTTCATATAATAAGAGAAGAATGAGACTTTATGAAAAATTTTCAATGCTAATAAGAATTTATAAAGTGAAGAAAGGTAAGAAGTTTTAATTGCAAGAAGAAGATAATAAAGTTCAAAATTATTAAAGGCTATCTAGATATAATAATCCTCACTTCAAAATGAAAAGAAAAGAAAGGATTGAAAATGATCTTAAAGAAAAAAAAAGAAGGAAAAAAGGAAAAGAAAAGAAAATATGTGAGGAGAAGCTTGAGGAGATGCCTAGTTAAAAATTGGCTTCATTTGAATCAAGTTGAGGAAAAAGACTGTATTACATTTTGTAAACTTTTAGCTAAGTATTAACATCCTTACTAATAAAGTTTTTATGAAATTATTTTTCATATGGATATTCTAAGTATCTTTGATATGACAAATTGCAATTCTTCTTGAAATGAATGGGGATTCAGAAGCTTAGACTTGATTACTAAGTGTCATTATACTTTTAGTTTTAACCAAAGTTGTTCAAAGTTTATCTTAAGTTATAAAATTATATTTATTAAACCAAATTATAGAAATTTATAAGTTATTCTCTACCATAAGTCATATTTTACGTAGTAAAAGAGTCACTTGAGGACAAGTAACATTTAAGTTTGGGGGATTTCGATACACCAAAAAAATGTACAATTTTATGTATACATTTTATACTTAAAATTGGTGATACTTTACTTTTAAGGAGGGTATTTTCATGTTTTGTTGCATGTATATCGATTTTAGGCATTTGGAGCAAAAAGGAGCAAAAAGGATCAAATTTGGTGTCAAAATGGAGCTTTTTAGCATCTTGGTGCCAGAGGCGCCTGAACTGGTGTCAGAGGCACCATTATACAGAGAGCTGGTGCTAGAGGCACCACAAACTAGCATAAGAGACATCATTTTATAGAGAAGCGGTGCCAAAAGTACCAAAATTGGTGCTAGAGGCGCCAAAATCCAGAGAATAGCGTGAAAATTTTATACACTAGCACCAGAGATGCTAGAACTAGCGCCAGAAGTGCTAGAGATGAATTAAGATAGATTAAAGTGGTTAATCACTATTTTTGAGTGGTTTTAGAAGGCTTCAATCAATTTAAACGCCCCATGGGGTGATTCAATATATCTTGACACTTTAGAAAGGCTCTTAAATGAAGAGATATGTCTTTTGGATGAAGGGAATTGTCTCTTTGTGTGAAGAGGTGTGCATTTTGGGAAGAAAGGAGGGAATTTTGAATTATTTTTGAAATGAAGGCTGGCCCTAATTAACAAGAGAGGAGAGTCTAGACTCAAAGGGGGGGGCATGCATGAGGTTTGGTAGAGAGAGGTTTTGTAGTGAGAGAGATTTTCTTATTGAGTTGTAAGAGGAGAGGGAAGGTGAGAGATTTCGGCTTCATTACATTTCTAAGAGAGAATTGAGTGTGATTGTAAAGAGAGGAAGTACTTAAAGGGAACTTCAAGGGATTTTTTTGAGAAGAAGTTTTAGATTAGTTGTGTTATTTTCTTTCTTTGTTTTATAAAGTTGTTTTTATATATAAAATCTATGGCTTGAAGTATCCTTCTCATTAAATTTAAGTAGTCTTCTTTATCCTTCTCCATACAATGAGATATGGTTTTGTGAAGAGTTAATTTTGTTATAGAAGGTTTTAAATGTCAATAAATTGTGATGATTCAAACTCTGATCTTCATTTACTTTTTGATCCAACCAATTGAAATGTTAAAATTTATTGAGAAACATAGAATCCGAAAGGGCTATGCTTTCTACAACAAGGTAAGAGTCAAATTCAATTTCATGGGTGAGAATGTAGGCCATGGAGTTGAGTGCAAAAAAATAAGGAAATATACTTTGTTGGATGCAAAATTTGAGATCTTAGGGTGACAGACTAAAAACCCCAATTTGGTCAAGTTGCTTGGAAACTAAAGCTAGATTCCTAGCCCTCACGGGAGGGAGAACTGAGAGCTCTAGAGTGGCAGCCAATATCCTCTCAACCTAACTATGAATTTATGGACCAAATTTTGGATTAGTGAATGTTCTTTATGCTCTTTCAGAGGGTAAAGAATAGGATGGCTTCTATTTAGCACAATACAAATTTATATGTATGTTAAATGATTTTAATTACTTCACAATCCATAAACTCATTGTGAAACAGAATGATGCTTCTTTTGAAGTTTAACAAATAGCTTAGTTAACACAATTCTCTTAACTGCATTTTGTTTAGCATACATTAAATTTACTTGAGATTTGTTTTGCTTACTTAAGTTTTTGTAGTTTGAATATTGTGTTTTACATTATAACCATAAGAATTTCCAACTCCTTGTGGGATCGATACTCAGGACTACATTAGAGCCCTTTATTGCTTGAGCGATACGTATACTTGCATTTATATTACAATTTGATAGCTTAATTAAAATATACAACTATTTGAACTGAACTTATTTTTGTTGGGATTGAACTGCATATTTACTATTTATGCAACCATATGTGTATTGTAAGGTTGAAAGATATTTGCAACGCACCACAAAAATCGCTGATCACCAACCATACTTAAAGTTATGATGTTTGGAAGTCTAAGAAGCTCACAATGTTCTGATATAAATAATGACAAAGAAATACCTCAAAATCAATATTAAGTCTGGTTTGAATTGAGAATAATAAAAATTCATATATTACACTTATGTTAAGCAAATTCCATCATTTCAAATTAAAAATTACATTGTAATATACTTATATATATATATATATGTATATATATATACATATATATATATATATATATATATATATATATATANCTGACTTCTTTGGTGCTTTGCTAGGGTTTCTGCGGGATGGCTGACTACGACTCTTGTTGTGGAGTTTTTTCTGCCTCTCTTGTTTACACTTCCTTAATTTTAGAGTGTTTGTGGATTTTGTTTTTCTTTTTGATGTGGTTTGTTGTTTTTCCTTCTTCCTAGGTGAGTTGGAGTTTGAATTTTTTACTGTTTCATTGGAGTTTATTTGAGGTTTTTTTTTGGGCTTGACTGCTTTCTGTTCTACTTTCTACCTCTTTGCTGAAGTGTATTGATGGCTGAATTTACTCCAATTGATGTTGAAACTAACTCTTAGTGGACCAAAGCCACCTATACAGGTGTGGTGGGTAAGGGACAAGAAACTATGCAAAATGCTAAACTCTTGGTTTTCTTACAATCAGTTCATGATGCTTCTATGGGAAAGGAACCTTGTCAGCTCATTAACCTTTTAGTTGTTAAAGACGGAAAACCTACTATTTATTACTATGAAGAGGAACTTGTCACCCTGAAGGCTGAGTGCAAATTCATTCTTATTGGAAAATTCCAACTTGGACACCCCAAAATGGAAGTTGTTAGAAGGTTCTTTTATAATTTCCCCTTTGATGGTGCTTGACAGTTGGGGTTGGTTGATGGTTAACACATTATGATCAAGTTGACTTTAGAAGAGGACTATGCTAGGCTCTTTGCCAAGCAAACAATATCCACGGATGGTATCCCCATGAAGTTTATTAAATGGACACTTAATTTTGATCTTAGTAAAGAGCCTCCCATTGTCCCTATTTGGATCAAATTACCTGGACTTCCTTTACATTTTTTTAATCAGAAGGTCCTTTTTAACATTGGCCTTGCTTTGGGGAGACCATTGAAGATAGACTTCCTTACCTTTAATCTATCGATACCCTGAGTAGCAAGAATTCTAGTAGAAGGGAACATCACCCTACCTGCGGTAGAAGATGTCTGGCTTGAGTCCAAAGAGGAGGGGCACTGACAGAAAATTGTATTGGTGCAAAAACCTTATTATTAACGTCATTACAAAATGTCTAGGCACACCTCTGGTAGTTGCTATATGCTGCACCCTACCAACAAGAAGAAAGCCACAAATCCCACAGAAAATGAAACTACTATTGTTGATAATAACAGGTTTCCTGAGAGTAATGTTGCAGTGAATGAACCCCTCGCTGTTGAAGCAATCGAAAGAGCTAAAGCTCCTTCTAGCCATCAAATTTTACAAATTGCACCCTCCAAAAAAACCCTTGATCCTATAGCCCTTGCTGGTCCATAGCTAGAAGAAGGGGAAAGCAACATTGTGATTCCTCCACAACCTAGTAAATCTGTGCATGAAAAGGTTGCAGGCACTTCTTCAGTAATTCCAAAGGATTCGGCAAGACCATTTAAGGAATTGATGCTAGAGATGAATCAATTATTGGAGAAAGATTAGCAAGTTCAGTAAGGAAAGGAAGAAAAAGAAACCCACTTTGGAAGAGAAGAAAACGTTAGCAGATACATATAATACTGGCAGCTCTCAAACCTCTCAAAGGAAGTCACCCACCCAATTTAACAGGGGGAGAACTAGATCTAGATCTCAGCCCTTCTTACACCCACATTGTCAACATGATTGATTTTCTTTCTTGGAATGTCAGGTGCATTGCTCACCCATCTTCCATGAAAGGAATTTTACATCTCAATAAAAAACACAAACTCTGGTGCATTATCATTTTAGAACCACTGGTTCATAAAAATCAACAACAAATCTTTTCTAGATTTGTTGGTTTTTCAAATTTTGCTAACACAAATGATAAAATATGGATCTTTTGTTGGAAGGAGATCATTTGGGATATTCAGGTTGATCATCCTCAATTTTTCCACCTCTCCTTCAAAACTTGTGGCCACCTTTACCTATGCTGGTTGTACCAAAAGTGATAGAAGGGAACTTTGGTCTTGTTTGCAAAATATCAATAATATTATGGCTTCTTATTGGCTGGTGGGTGGTGACTATAATTGCATTGATGCCACTGCAGAAAAGTTTGGTGGAAGACCCCCCAATTTAGCCAAAATGAATCTCTTCATTGACAACATCATTCTGTCTGGCTTATTTGATATTGACTTTAAGGGGCCAAAATTTACTTGGAAAAGAGGGGTTATCTGGAGAGACTTGGTAGAATTTCGGTAAATGATTTATGGTGTCACCATTTTTTGCATAACTTTCTTACTCATTTAAACCTTTCAGGTTTAGACCACAAGCCTCTGTTAATATCCATCACTGCTACTGAGCCTACATGCTCTCTTCCTTCTTTTAGGTATCTAAATATGCGGTTTGATCATCCTTCTTTTATTAATACATTGATTAATGCTTGGCACACTTCTCTAATCTAGGATCCTTGGTCCAAACTAATTTATCTGTATTCAAATGTTAGCAAAGCACTGAAAACTTGGGGTTGGACTTCTTTTGGAAATGGTTTGGCTGCTGTGGATTCTGCTGAAAAGAAGGTGCTAGAGTTGGAGAAGACTGTTTTAGCAGATGGTGGGGAAGAGATTTTGTTATTAGCTGCTCAAGAGATACTACTTACTGCAATTGACAGACAAGATAAATTTTTGAAGCAAAAAGCTTCTATAAGTCACTTCAAGGAAGGGGATAGAAACACAAAGTTTTACCATGCTTGTATTAAATACAGAAGACAGTGTAATATCATTCACAACATTCAGAACTCTGAAGAAATATGGCTTTCTAAAAATAAAACCATTGCTCTTGATGTTGTCTCTTATTTTCAACAGATGTTAAGTCAACTTGATCTCTAAAGAGTACCTATTAAAAACATTTATTCTACTGAAGAATTTTCCTACACTTCTATTCTTACTCTGGATCACTGACAGTGACTTTATATATGCTTAAAAATACAAGTATTTAATACTGCTGCTAAAAGATTTAATTCCTCAGCAATTGCACTAAAACATAATAACATTTATAGATTCGATAAAGATGTGTATATAAAATATTCAATAATGGTAAAGCCACACTTATCAACGCAAGTATATGTATCGCTCAAGTAATATAGGGCTCAAATGGAGTCCTAGTCTTTGTGGATTTTTTTATATCAGGTGGTAGAATATCACTTACAATATAATTTACTTTATCAGCATACCACGGTATGTCCATTTCATCAATACTATATAATTATTCATCAGGGAAATTCTCTAAAATTTCATTTGCAAAATTTGTTAATATTTCTATTTCTATTCTATACAAATGATCAGCTATTTAATTATCATTTCCCTTTCTATCAATCACAGTAAAATCAAACTTTTACAATAAAAGTATCCATCTAATTAACCTTGGTTTAACATCTTTCTTTTGCATAAATATTTAATATCAGAATGATCTGAATGCAATATACATTTAGTTCAAATTAAATAAGGTCTAAATTTATCAAAGGCATAAACAATAGCTAATAACTATCTTTCTGTAGTAATATAATTAATTTGAACCTCATTTAGAGTCTTGCTAGCATAATATATAACTTTAAAAACTTTATCATGCCTTTGTCCTAATACAACCCAATAGCATAATCACTAAGATCGCACAATATTTCAAATGGTTTTTCCCAGTCAGGTAGCACTATTATAAGTGCAGTGACTAATTTTTCCTTTAATAATTCAAATGCTTTTATGCATTCTTCATTAAAATCAAATTTTGTATCTTTTTTTAAAAGTTGACATAAAGGCTTAGTTATTTTTGAAAATTTTTTTATGTAGCGCCTGTAAAAACTAGCATGTCCTAAAAAACTTCTCACCCCTTTAACACTAGTAGGTGGTGGAAATTTTTCTATAACTTGAATTTTTGCAGGATCTACTTCCAAGCCTTTTTTAGGAATTTTATGCCCAAGTACAATACCTCCTGCAACCATAAATTGACATTTTTCCCAATTTAATACTGAATTGACTTTTCACATACTTCTAGAACTTTTTCTAACTTATTAAGTAATAATTCAAATGAAGTTCTAAATATAAAATAATCATCCATAAATACTTCCATTCCATGTTCTATAAAATTGTTAAAAATTGATATCATATATCTTTGAAATGTTGCATGTGCATTGCATAGTCCAAAAGACATTCTATGAAAAACAAATGTTCTATATGAGCTTGTAAATGTTGTTTTCTCTTGATCTTTTAGAGCAATTGAAATTTGGTGATAACCAGTATATCCGTCTAAAAATAATGATACTTATTCCATGTCAATCTATCCAACATTTGGTCTAGAAAGGGTAAAGGAAAGTGATCTTTTCTGGTGGCCATATTTATTTTTCTATAGTCAATGCAAATTAGCCAACCAGTTACTTGTCTTATTGGTATTAATTCATTTTTCTCATTTTCTTCAAAAGTCACTCCTTTCTTCAGAACATAGTGAATTGGGCTTACCCAAATAATATCTGAAATAGGATATATAATTCCAGCATCTAACCATTTTAAAATCTCTTTTTAACAACTACTTTCTTTAAAACTTTGGTTTAATCTTCTCTGAGGATCAGCTTTAGGATCATGTTGTTCATCTAATAAAATTCTGTGCATACAAATTAAAGGACTAATTCCTTTAATATCTGCTATTCTATCCAAAAGCCTTTTTATACTTTTTCAACATTTTCTATTAACTTTTCTGTCTGAATTTTAGTTAACTCGAAAGATATAATAAAAGGCAATATAGATGATTCTCCTAAAAATACATACTTTAAATGGGCAGGTAATATTTTTAATTCAAGTTCAGGTGGTTTAATACTTGAAGGAATAAGATTTTTACTTTCGTTTTCCCAATAGGTCTGACTTTTTAAATTTGCCTTGAATATAATCCAAATCCTCTCCTTTAATTTCATCTTCATTCTAAAAAATTTCTCTTTGCTTAAATTTATCTTCGAATTCTTTCTTAAATTGTTCATTACTTAAATAATTAGCTACTTCTATCCTAAAACATTCATTATCTTTTTCTATTACAGGATATTTCCTAGCTTTTGCTATATTAAATTTTATATCTTGATCATTAACTCTCATTATTAATTCTCCTTTTTGTACATCTATTACAGCTCTTCCTGTGCGAGAAATGTCTCCCTAAAATAATGGGAATTCTTTATCTCTCTTCATATCTAATACTATAAAGTCTACAGGAGAAAATAAATTTATCCACTTTGACTAGTACATCCTCTATAACTCCTTTTAGATAAGTTATTCATTGGTTAGCTAACTGAAGAGTTACAGTAGTAGGGAAATTTCTCCCAAATCTAAATGTTTAAAGATCGATAAGGGCATAAGATTGATACTCGCTTCCTAAATCACATAAAGCCTTTCCAAAAACTTTTCACAAATTGCACAAGGTATAGTAAAGCTACCAGTATCTTTTTATTTTTCAGGAGGCTTTTTCTGAATAATAGCACTACACTCTTCACTGAATTCAACGGTTTCATGAACTGTAAACTTCCTTTTCTTATTTAGTAAATCCTTCATAAATTTTGCATAACTTGGCATTTGTTCCAAAGCTTCAACAAAAGGAAAATTTATAGTTAACTTCTTAAGGATTTCCAAAAATTTTGTAAATTATTTATCTTTATTCTTCTTCTTCAATCTTTAAGGAAACAGAGGTAATGGTTTTTCTACAAGAACCTGTGTTTGTTCATTTTCCTGTTTATCATTTTCCATTTCTTCCTTCTCTTCATCAACTTCAGTTTCTCTTTGGTTCCTTGTTTCAATTTCTTTTCCATTTCGCAATTGAATAACTTTAATTTGCTCTTTATTTTCATCTTTTGGATTAACTTCCACAGTACTTGGAAGAATTCCAGAAGGTTCGTTACTAAGTGCAGTAGCAATATGTCATAATTGATTTTCAATATTTCTAATAACTGCCCCTTGATTATGTATTTTATTTCCCATATTCAAGATCACTTCTTCCATTGTCAACTTCTTTTCCTTAACTTGTGGGTTACGATTGGAGTTAAATCCTTGAGGATAATAAGGTTAAAAATTAGGATTTCCTTGATTGTTCAGATTTCCACATGGATTCACCAAATTATTATAATTATTCTAACTAAAATTAGGGTGATTTTTCCATTCAAGGTTAAAATAATTAGAATAAGGATTGTTATTTTGATTATTTATAGCATTTAAAGTTTCATAAGATTGTTGAGTATCAATAATCTGTCCTAGTGAATTTTCCTCTAATACTGGTGGTATTTGAGAATATTTCACTCCTATTTGATCAATCTTTTTATAAATAGTAGCAGTTTGAGATGCCAAAATATACATTGCATCAGAATCATGAATATTTGCTACTCTCTTAGGATTTACCCTTGGCCATTGAAAATTATTAGTAGCCTTTTCTTCAATTAAAGAATATGCTTCAACAAAATGTTTTGACATTAATGATCCACCCGCAGCAGCATCTATAATAGATCTTAATGATTCTACCAATCCATTGTAAAAAATTTAAATTATTAACCAATCTGGTAAAACATGGTGTGGACATTTTCTAAGAAGATCCTTAAATCTTTCCCAGGTTTCATTTATCGATTCCCCTTCAAACTGACAAACAAATGTAATATCATTTCTAAGCTTAGCGGTTATTGAGGGTGGAAAATATTTAGCCCGGAATTTTTGTGATAGTTCTCTCCAAGTTCTAATAGATCCTAGTGCTAATGAATTTAACCAAGCCTTGACTTTATCTCTTAATGAACAAGGAAAAAGTCTAAGCCTAACAACATCATTAGGCACTCTGTCATATTTAAATGTAGCACAAATTTCAAGAATACTAGCAAGATGTAAGTTAGGATCTTTAGTAGGTGATCCTCCAAATTGATTATTTTGTATCATTTGGATAATAGTAGGTTTAAGCTAAAATAAATTAGCAGCAATATCGAGATTTTGAATAGTTAAATGAGGTTCATCTGCTATCGGATTTGCATAATCTTTTAAAGGTCTTTTTCGATTTTCTTTTATTGGATTTTCTATATTATTCACCATTTCTTTAAAATTTTTAGTTTCTTTTTATTTTTTTCAATTTTTTCTAATAGTACGTTCTAATTCTGAATCGTAAGGTATTAAACCTTCAGATCCAATATTTCGCTTAAACAAATAAAGTAAGGAAGGTAAAATTTCTTTAAAAATACAATCTTAATTATATTTCTTTTTGGATTTTTTAAATATTTTATTTTTTTTATGTTTTTATAAATTTGTATATATATATTATCTAAATTTTCTAATTTATGAAAAATATTTAATTTAATTAAATTTAACTGTTACATTCCCCGGCAATGACGCCAAAAACTTGATCCTGAATTTTTGTATGTAAGGATTTATAAAGTTGACACCACTACAACACCAAAAACTTGATCCTTATATGAAAAGTAAGTTGTGTAAAATAAAAATAATTATAAGCAATTAATAATGAGATTCTACACAAGTATATGTATCATTATCAAGTTATAATGGACTTTCTATTTAAGCCCCAAATATCGATCCCACGGGGAAGGTGTATGTTAGTAATGATAAATTTTAATAGAAAATTTATAGAAAATCACAACGAAATCACTGTCACTAATTTTGAATGTTGAGATTTTAACCAAACTAAATTACTTAACTATTAGCAAAAGCGGAAATGCAACTTTTAAATATTAAATACTAATCTAAGAATTATGTTTAGGTAATGAAGATTTCTTATGTGAAAAAACATCCTTCCCTCTACAATGAAATTCTGGTGAAATGAGACGAGATAAATGTTTTTAATATGTATTGTGTCAAATAAGAGCAATTTTAATTCTCTAACCAGATACAATGCATAGAAAATCATTCGCTAATCTTAGTTTTAGTCCCTAAATCCGTGGCTAGGCTAGGAGGACACCTTCTCCCACTCCAGAGCTCTCACTTCCCTTCACCTAAAGGCTAACTCTCGCTTTAGTTCTTAAACACTAAGACCAAATTAGAGATTTTAGTCTATCACCCTAAAGATTCTCTAATTTTACACCCAACAGAGAATATTTCCCTATTTATTTGCACTTAATTTTGTGAACGAATTTCTCCTTCATGAAATCAAATATGATCCTCAATCTGTTGTAGAACTCATACTCCATTTCCTGGATCATATGTTTCACAACATATTTTAGCAAATCAATTGGCCGGATTGAAAAGTAAATTAAGTTCGAAGTTGAAAAATCATCACAATTTATTTTATATTTTAATTATGACACATTCATTTTATATCTTCATTTGACCATATCTCAGAGTAGGGAGAAAGATAGAGGGAACTACTCAGACTTCATGAGAAAGATACGACAAGACACAAACTTCATATATAAAATAAAGTTCATATAAAACTAAATAAATAAACAAACTTATATGGAACTCTTTCTCAAACCAAATCCTTTGTATCCTTTCCTTAAAAATGCGGGAAAAAAATTCTCTCACTTTTCTCCTTCTCCAACAATCTTACGGAAAGTTTCACACTAAATATCACCACAAAAACTCTAAACTAGGAAAACAAAATCACTAATTGACTCCAATATGGTAGTTGAATGGAATGATGTGGAGAGAAAAATGAACGTAGAGGAGCCCATTTTATGATTAAATTCGGCCCCAAATAGAGCCCTAGGTTGGTTCTCCAAGAGGTGCCTCCAAAAACTCTTCAAAAAGTCATCCAAATACATCAAACCTTCTAAAAACAGGGTCTGCACTGCCTTTGACGCCGCCGACGCTGAGTAAAAGTCTAGCGTTAAATTTTTCTGCGCTGTCAGCGCTGACCTCAGCACTGCCGGCGTTGACCTCAGCACTGCCGGCGGTGAGCATTTCTTCAAAAACTCAATTTTGACACTAAATTTCATCCTTTTTTGCTTTCTTTTTTGCTTTAAGCCCTAAAAATCAACAAACTACAAGAAAACATAAAAATACCTTCTATTAAAGTGCAATATCACTAAAAATGAGTATAAAATATGGGTATAAAAATGCATATATTTTCAGTGTAGCAAATATTATAGAGAATTTCTTATCTTGATGGATTTTTTTTTAAGTGGATTGACAGGGTTACAATATAAGGTTTTGGACCATAAACAAAGACAAGATTCTCTAGAAAATGAGCGCCTCGCAATGGTTGGGGATCTATCCTCCATTTTACCACCTTTATTTAGAAGTCGGTTAATTCATACATTATAATCTCACAAATAATGTTATTATTATATACAAATTCCAAGAAACATCCTTTTATTTCTTATTCTCTTCTTTTGAACTAAATGTTTTAATTAATATCATCTTAATAACGTCCTTCCTCGGTAATTTTTCACCATAAATCCTCCTTTCGGGATAATTAATCTCTTAGGAGAGTTTTTCTCTTGCATGAGTTCATCTCCGAGGAGCCTAGGTGAGTTCATCTCTTGGGAGAATTGTTATTTTGTGAGAGTTGTTCTCTTGTACGAGATGACTGACTATATGCTTTGAATAGCCTACGAGTTTTGACCAAACCATATCACAATACAATTTTTTGCTAGTTAGTATTTACTTGTATAAAATTTTTATGAATATTTTGATTGATATTGATTAGGTGAAGATTATGGAGATCTTAGCAAATTTTCTTGGAAGAGATTTGAAGTGATTAATATAACCATAGGCATAGGCTAATAAAAAAAAAATTAAGATTTTGATGAAAATTGATGCAGCTTGGACCAAAAAGAGTCTAGTTTTTTCTATGGACCAACTGATACACAAAAAAAATCTACAATTTGATGTATAAATTTTATACTTAAATTTGGTTATATTACACTTTGAAGAAGGGTATTTTCATATTTTGTTGTAGGTATATCAATTTTAGGTATTTTGAGCAAAAAGGAGCAAAAGAAACAAATTTGGAGTCAAAATGGAGCTTTTCAGCACCCTGGCACCAGAGGCGTCATTATACAGAGAGCTGGTGTCAAAGCTGCCAGAAATTGGCTTCAGAGGCATCAATATATAGAGAAACGGCACCAGAAGAGCTAGAATTGGCGCCAAAGGGGCCAGAATTTAGAGAACAATGCAAAACTTCAATACACTGGCGCCAGAGGTGCCAGAACTAGCACTAGAGATGAAATAAGATGGAGTAAGGCGGTTAGTGACTATTTTTAGCAGTTCTAGGAGGTTCCAATCAATTCAAACACTCCATGGAGTAATTCAATGCGTCTAGACACTTTAGAAAGGCTCTTGAATGAAGAGATATGTCTTGTGAATGAAGGAAATTGTCTCTTAGTGTGAAGAGATGTGCCATTTAAGAGAAAAAAAGAGGGAATTTTGAATTCTTTTTGAAATGAAGGTTGACCCTAATTTAAAATAGAGGAGAGTCCAGAGTCAAAGAGGAGGCGCGCATGAGGTTTGGTATAAATATAAGAATTTTGTGTGAGAGGTTTTCTTCTATTGTTGTAAGAGGAGAGGAAAGGTGAGAGACATCTTCTTCATTACATTTCTAAGAGAGAATTTAGTGTGAATGTAAAGAGAGAAAGTGATTAACGGGAACTTCAAGGAATTTTCCTGAGGAGTGTGAGGTAAGTTGTGTTCTTTTCTTTCTTTATTTTGTAAACTTATTTTTATATATAAAATTTATGTTTTATCGTATCCTTCTAATGAATTTTGAGTATTCTTCTTTATCCTTCTCTCTATAATGAGATATGGTTATGTGAAGTGTTAATTTTATATAGAAGGTTTTAAATATCAATAAATTGTGATGATTCGAACTTTGATCCTCAATTACTTTTCAATCTGATCAATTAAAATGTTAAAATTTGTTAAGAAATATAAGATCTGAAAGAACTATGTTTTCTGCAATAAAGTAAGA
Organism: Phalaenopsis hybrid cultivar; assembly: GCA_002079205.1. Classification (NCBI taxonomy): domain Eukaryota; kingdom Viridiplantae; phylum Streptophyta; class Magnoliopsida; order Asparagales; family Orchidaceae; genus Phalaenopsis; species Phalaenopsis hybrid cultivar. The sequence continues at coordinate 17,940 of JXCR01143455.1, forward strand.
GTCATATTCAATTTCATGGGTGAGAATGTCGTCAATGGAGGTTAGTGCAAATAAAGAGGGAAAAATACTTTAATGGGCACAAAATTTGAGATTTTTGGGTAACAGACTAAAATCTCCAATTTGGTCCAGTTGCTTGGAAACTAAAGTGAGATTGTTAGCTCTCAAGGGAGGCAGAAGTGGGAGCTCTAAAGTGGTAACCAATATCCTCTCAACCTAATCATTTAGGGACCAAATTCTGGATTAGTTAATATTCTTAATGCACTCTCAAAGGGTAATGAACATGATTGCTCATATTTGGTAGAATACAATTTTATATGTAATTTAAATGATTTTAATTATTTCACAATCCATAAACTCATTGTAAAGAGGAAGGATGCTTTCTTAAATTTTAACTCTTCGTTACAAAACTTTGTTTAGTCTTAATAAATTTACTTTTGAAGTTTAGCAAATAGCTTAATCAACCAAATTCTTTTAACTGCATTTCATTTAACATACATTAAATTTACTTGAGATATGTTTTGCATACTTAAGTTTTTGTAGTTTGAATATTGTGTTTTACATTATAACCATAAGAATTTCCAACTCCCTGTGAAATCGATACTTAGGACTTTATTAGAGCCCTTTATTACTTGAGCGATACCTATACTTGTGTTTATATTCTAATTTGACAGCTTAAGGATTTTAAAATATAAAACTGTTTAAATTGAGTTTATTTTTATTGGGATTGAACTGCATATTTACTATTCATGTTGCAGTGTGTATTGTAATGTTGAAAGATATTTGCAACACATCACAAAAACCGCGCTTCAAGTTTTTAGCACCGTTTCCGTAGAGTAATGGTAAATTACTTTATAATTTATAACATTTTATTTGAGCTGAAAAACTTATTGTAGTTTAATTAATATTTTTATATTTTAGTGTGTTTTCTTATTTTAATTGCTTATTATGTTTGTGTATGCTTATTTTAGGATCGGTAGGTTTAGTACTTTATGATTTGGAGTAAGAAAGAACTATAAGAAAAATAAAAAACAACAAAAAGAGATAGATAATTTGAACAAAATGGCTACTAGCTTAAGTAATTCAGGAATTGAAAATGAACATCATCAGAGACCTTTAAGAGATTATGCTAATCCTACAGAAGATGAAATTCATTTAAGTATACAAAACCTTGCTGTAGCTATCGATTCATTTGAGCTTAAACCTATTATTATCGAAATGGTACAAATAAATCTATTTGGGGGAACACCGACTGAAGATCCTAACTTACATCATGTTAGTTTTCAGCAATTGTGTGCTACATTTAAATATTATGGAGGTGTCCAATGATGCCGTCAGACTTATAAATTTTTCTTTTTATTTAAGGGATAAATCTGAGATGTGGTTAAAATCGTTAGGACTTGGATCTAATAGAACTTGCAGAGACTTATCACAAAAATTTTTATCTAAATATTACCTTGTTAACCTCAGTTTTGGTTGAGGTCTAGTTTCCTCTTTAGTAGCCTAAGGTCTAGCCATAGGACTTTCTTGTTGACTATTCCTAGAGGAGTAGAAAAGGAACCCTCAGTATTAGAGATTCTAAACTCTTCTCTGCTCAACTTGAAGTTCTACATGTTCGTCCTGACCTCTAGCACTTAGTAGGTAGGGTTAGTATGGAGAAGCTCAAGAGGAGTTTCCCATAGGATGGTCAAGCCTTAGAACTATCCCTGGATGGTCTGGTCTTAGTTAGGCTAGCTTGCACTCACTTCACTTTCTCACACACCCCAAACCTTAAGACTCCTTGATTTGGTATCTCGACTCCTTTTGGAAAGCTAATATGGGTGACACAAACCCCTAGCCCTTGGCTAAGAGGATTAGGACTAGCATATTGAGCATCCAAAATGAGTCTTCATATGGCTCTTATTGGTTTAACATGGCTTCATGACTTACTTGCCCATCCTAGCCCAAAATCACCAAATTACCAAAATACCCCAACAACCCTAATCTTTGCCTAAAAATCCCAAAATTACCCAAAATACCTTAATGTGTGCAAAACTCATCTCAAATCGTTCCCCATTACCAGAATTGACAAAGAATCACCAAAATTCCAAAATCCCCAAAATACCCCCAAAATTGCCAAAATTACCAAAATGCCACTCATGATCCATAATTTTCAAAAATTTCAAAAACTCCTAAAAATTTTCATAACATCTCCCTACACCAAATTTAACATTTAATTGACCCAAATTTTAGCCCAAACTCATCCCCAATTCTAAAAGCCCAAGCCCTTAAGTCATTCAAAAAGCCCAAAATTCAATTAAAAGCTCACATGACAACTTTTCTCCTCATCATCCTTTTAATCAAAATCATTCCCAAAGTTTCCAATTCATGCCAAAATTATTCCAAATGAAGCCTCATGAAAAATTCCACAAAAAAAGCCCATAAATACAAAAATCCCTTTTCATGCAAATTGACGAAGCCAAGGACAAGCGATGAAGCCATCCTCAAGCCATAGGTGAGCCATTTGAGGCTTTTCCACCTCACCAAAATACTAATGGAAAAGGAGGAGCCACTTTCAAGATCCCTTAAAAAAGTTTTTAACCCCTTTAATGATACACTCTATCCCATGCTTAGCCAAATCCAATGGATGTGGACTTCTCCACACTATTTCAGCTGGCTCACCTGACCTTGGTCAGCCATGGGGAGCCAACCAAGCCCATTCCAACGAAGCTAAACCCAATCTAAACCCAACCTAGGCCAAAACCCTTTCCACTTCAATTAATCACCCTTACCCACGCACAAACGCAATTGGCTGCACGTTAGCCCACCATTGATCATCCTTAGTGGGATGTTGACATGAGCCTGACCGGCTGGATACCTTGGCTGCCGGAAAAGCCAAACCCAAGAGCGTCACCTAGGCCAAAACCCAAAATTAAACAATCCAAGTGGCACCAATACAATTGGCCATTGGAGCCTTTCTGCCCTCCACCTAGCCATCATCCCAGCCACCTCAGCCTGACCCGAGAGCCACCATGGCCCCTCCTATTTAAATGCCCCCATCACGGTTAAGGGAAGAGTTGTTGAAATTCCTTAAGGAGAACCTGACAAATTGTTCCCAGAGCTTCTTTAAGACCTCTTGAGTTCAATACAACCATTTTTCAGCCCTTAAACCCAATATCTGAGCTAAATTTTGGAGCTTAAAATCAGGCCAAAACCATGACATAATCCCCCACAGCTCCACAGTGCACCAAAGTCAAATTAATTGCACCCACAACATCCTATGAGTGAAAGAAGAAGATCCCCATAAAAGCCGCATCACCAGACCACCCTAGCATAGACTTTAATCAACACCCAAAATCAGTCTTGGTCGAAATTGTACCTAGGTTGTTCACCAAGGCCCAAGCTTCATCTAGGAGCTCTCTGGACTCAACTCAAGCTTTTGGAAGCACCCAATCGAGGCCACACCTCTTGGGCAAAGGTATTGAACTCTCCCATAGAATCAAGCCTATTTTAATTCTCCGTGCTCACAGACTCGGTTTAAGACTTGATTAACCGTATGGATATGTTCTCCTAGTCTAGACATGTCTATAAAAATGAAGAGATTTGGTTGCGTATCGAGAGAAATTTTAAGGTTTGAATTTTAATGAATTACGGGTTTAGTTAATTGGGGATGATGAACGAATGCCGTTTGTTTCTGCGTTTATATAATGGACGGTCATGATGGAGTCAGAAGCAAAGATGGAGCGGTACGGCGGGCTGATGAAGGCGGCTATGTGGCTGGCGAGGTCAAATGGCAGAGCGAAGCTTGGAAAGCTCAGAGAGGACAAAGTTGCGGTGGCGCTGACTGGTTTAAGTAGAAAAATATAGATTTTCTTGAATTATTTAAATCCCAGAACTTCAAAAATCTATATCTTGGTGTAGAAAAATCAAAAAAATAAAATAATAATACCCTCATGCTCAGTGAACAGAGGAGAACAATGTGGAAATGATTTTATATTTTTCTGATGCATGAATGATTTTTAATTAATTAAATAGTGTATTTCTTATTTGGATTCTCCATTTGCATAAGCATTTCACCATGACTTGATTTTTGTGGATTTCGTTCTCTATGTCATGGGGGATCTTCTCTGATTTTTCCAAAGTCAGGGGAGGTCTCTAGGTAGAGATATCTATTTTTCAAACATATCATGTCTGTTTTGGTAAAATAATTATAAAATTTAAAATATTCATCAAAAAATACAAAACTTATTTTGTTAGGTTCATTATGGTCGGAGGACCTAGGAAAAATATAAACTTGGTTTAACCTACTAAAAATAAACCTAATTATCACCAACTCCTAAAAATGAAATATAATTAAATTGGACAAAATCTAAATGTAAATGGTATAAAAATTATTTGCCAACAAAATTTAATGATAGGGGAGCTTCCCATAAAAATTTCAAGTCAATTGGAATTAATTTGACAATTAAAATGGATTAATTAAGTGAAATTGCATTTTTGGTACTAAAATAATTATAATAATTAAAATACAATTTAAAAAGTCACCAACTTTGTTTTGTGAGCTCCTTATGACCAGAGGAACCTAAGAAAAATAAAAGTGGAATTACAATAAATACTTCATTTTTTAAGCCATTTTAAATATTTAAATAATTAAAAATTAATTAACAATCATAAAAATTACAAGATTGTAAAAACACACTAAAATGTCACATTTGGCTTCGTGATCACTTGGAACCAATTAAAATAATTTTCCTAATTTTCTAAGTCAAGATATTAATTTTTTTTAAAGGCTTAAAATAAATTTTCTTTAATGTTTCATTAAAATAATTCTAATAATTAAAAATAAATAAAAAAAAATATGAAATTTATTTCTCTAGGTTTCTTGGACTTAGAGAGATTTAAGAAAAATGTAAAATTTAGTTTTCCACTTAAATGGTATTTTATATTTATTTATTACACAAAACAAACAAATAATTCTAATAATCAAATTAAACCTCTAAAAATCATGAAAATTGGTCCAAGTGGTCCTCTGACCTAGGTGAACTTCCAGTAATTTTCTTAATGACAGAGGTTTTGTTTTGGTTTAGTGTTGACCTCTCTTTTGGATGAGGTTTAGTCTTTCCTTTAATAGCCTAGGGTCTAGCCATAGGACTTTCCTGTTGAATATTCTTAGAAAACTAGAAAAGGAACGCTCACCATTAGAAATTCTAAACTCTTGTGTGCTCAACTTGATGTTCATCTACTGGTCCTAACATTTAGCACTTAGTAGGTGAGGCCACTATAGGGGACCTCAAGGAGAGTCCCCTGTTGACCTCATTTTTTTGTTGAGGTTTAGTATGTCCCATTTAGTAGCCTAGGGTCTAGCCATAGGACTTTTCCTGTTGACTATTCCTGGAAAACTAGATCTGGAACCCTCACCATTAGAAATTCTACACTCTTGTCCACTCAACTTGAAGTTCCACATATTGCTCTCAACCTCTAAATACTTAGTAGGTGGGGTCATTAGGGGAAACTCAAGATGAGTCACCCTTAGGATTGCTGAACCTCAGGGTTAATCTTGGGTGTTGGTCTGGAGCTAAGGCACTCACTACACTCATTTACACTCACTACACTCACAATCACTTACAACCCTAAACTCAAATTTCTTGCCTAGATCCCTTGATCTTTTGGGATGCCCATGTAGATGGTCCCCTAAACCTACTAGCCCTAAGGCTATGGTTTAGCTAAGACCACTATGTAGAGGACCCAAAATGGGGTTTTTTTGTCCATGGATTATTGGTGATGATTGGTACCTCAACTCTACCAAAATACCCATCTTGGCTTTTTACCCCTAAGACACCCCCTAATTACCAAAATACCCTTCTTTGACCCAAAATCCCAAAAATTCCAAAAATTCCCAGAAAATCCTAAATATTCCTAGTTTCATTTCTTTCAACTACCACATGACCCAATTTGGCCTATTTGACCATCTTTAACCAAAATTCCCAAATTGCCCTTTAAAGACTTGAATTTGCCCAAATCCAACTCAAATGTCCATAAATTTGATCTTAATTGACCCCAATTCCAATCCTAAACTCAAATTAACTTTTGATATGACCAAACTAAACCAAATCCAAGCTCAATTGGTCCATGATTTGAGCCCAATTTTGATTTGGGTCAAAACACCAATTTTGACCATATGACCTAATCTCACCAAACTGAACCCATAGCCTAGTTAATTGGCCTCAATTAGTGTTTCAAAATCCTTATAACATTCCTATACATCAAAATCAACCATTAGTTTGCCTTGGTGAAGCGTCAAATTCATTTGATTTTGGCCTAAATCCAAAATTTCCAAATTTAGCCCCAAATTGGCTAAGTCCCCAAATTTCACCCAATTGATTGCCTTAACCTCTAAATTGGCATCCAATTCATGTTCAAAACTCTTCATGTACTCCCTATTGACCATTTAAAACAATCAATTTGGACGTAGCCCAAGGCTAACCCAAGCTAGACCCAAGCCTAGCCCAACATGACCAAATTGATTAAAGTACAAAATTCCCTAAAATTGACCTTTCAATTGAACTCAAAACCATTTCCATCCTTCACCAAAGTTTCAAATTGACCCCCCAATTGGACTCAAAACCACTTCCATCCTCCACCAAAGTTGTTCCTTAGTCCAAGGCTAACCCAAGCTAGACCCAAGCCTAGCCCAACATGACCAAATTGATTAAAGTTCAAAGCTTAAGGCTAACCCAAGCTAGACCCAACCATGGCTAACCCAAGCTAGACCCAAGCCTAGCCCAACATGACCAAATTGATTAAAGTTCAAAATTCCCTAAAATTGACCTTTCAATTGAACTCAAAACCATTTCCATCCTTCACCAAAGTTTCAAATTGACCCCCCAATTGGACTCAAAACCACTTCCATCCTCCACCAAAGTTGTTCCTTAGTCCAAGGCTAACCCAAGCTAGACCCAAGCCTAGCCCAACATGACCAAATTGATTAAAGTTCAAAGCTTAAGGCTAACCCAAGCTAGACCCAAGCCTTCAAATTGACCTTTCAATTGAACTCAAAACCATTTCCATCCTTCACCAAAGTTGTTCCTTTTTCAAATTGACCTTTCAATTGGGCTCAAAACCATTTCCATTCTTCACCAAAGTTGTTCCTTGTGATCATCTACACCAAATGCAACAATCAATTAAGCCAACTGACATGGCTAACCTAGCCCAAACCCAATCTACACCAAATTCAACAATCAATTGAGCCAATTGACATGGCTAACCTAGCCCAAACCCAATACACCAAATTCAACAATTATTTGGACCAATTTACATGGCTAACCTAGCCCAAACCTAAGTTTTGGTCATTTGCATCCACTTGGACCCATACACTAAATGTGACATAACCACCTTAGAACTACCAAATTAACTCCACCACAGCCATTAGTTGGACTTAGTGACCAGTCTAAACACCATCAAACCACCTAAATCAAGCCATGGACCAAAGGTTCCCCAAATTAAGGGATATTTATCACCTAAATCAAGCCATGAACCAAAGGTTCCCCAAATTAAGGGATCTTATTTCCAAAAATGCACATGCTTAATCAAGCCATGGGCCAAAGGTCCCCCAAATTAAGGGATCTTATTTCCAAAAATGCACATGCTTAAGATATCTTAGACCAAAGGTCCCCCTAATTAAGGGATCTTATTTCCAAAAATGCACATGCTTAAGATATCTTCGTTCCCATAAATTAAGGGATCTTATTTCCAAAAATGCACATGCTTAAGATATCTTTGCCAAATCCTCCCCCACAGCCATTATTTGGACCTAGTGACCAGTCCAAACACCATGAAACCACCTAAATCAAGCCATGGACCAAAGGTGCCACAAATTAAGGGATCTTATTTCCAAAAATGCACATCCTTAAGATATCTTTGCCAAATCCAAGCACATTTGCATNGAAAATAATTTTTAAAAGGTCAAAAATGAGTTGTCACTAAAATAATCCCAATAAATCAAGAAAAAAAATCAAAAAAATATAAAATTTGCTTCTCTGAGGTCTCTGACCTTAGGGAGATTTTTCAAAAATATAAAACCTAATTTTCACCACCTAAAATATTTTATTTTTATTAAATAGCCCAGAACTTAAAATAATTCTAATAAATCACAGAGAATTCAAAAAATTATGAAATTTTATCTAAAGGCTTCTCTAGTTTAGGTATACCTCCAGTAAAAATTTCAAGGGATTATAATTTACCTTCGCCAAGTTAGGAATTTTCTTTGAAAGATCCTATTTTTGCATTAAAATAATTATATAAATTAAATTAAATTTTNGCCCTCCATCTAAGCACCACAATGCACCCAAACTTATGCTCTGAGAGCCACCCCATGGATATTTTTGTAAAAACTAACCTCCCACATCCATGGGAGGTGTGCTAAAAATTTCTTAGAGAGGCCTCTCCAAACTTCACACAGAGCTTCCCTAAGATCCCCTCAGTGCATTCCAACCATTTTTCCTCACCCATTCCCCTTATCGGAGCTCAATTTTGAGCTTAAAACCTTGCTAGAAACCAGGACAGAACCCAATACACCTCCACACTCCACCAAACTTCAATTTCTTGTGCCCACATCTTCACAAGAGTGAAAAAATCCAGAGCCCCATCAAATCCCCCTTCAACAGAGCCTCTACCATAGCTCTAGACCAACACATGAAATCGAGCTTGGTCGAATTCTCACCTAGACTTCACACTAAGGCTAGGGACTCAATCCCTAGCCTCCTTGGACCCCAAAGAATGTTTCGAGCACCTCTGATCGAAGCCTCTCTTCTTAGAGCAATGGTATAAAACTCCTCCTCCTCCCGAGCTTACTTTGATTCTCCATTTACTTAAACTTGATTTCATGGTACCTTAGCCGTATAGATGTGTTCGTCTCACTTCGAGTCCATAGGATCAAACCCGAAGTGATTTGGTTGAGTCTAGGCTAAGATCTTAAGGTTTTAGTCATAGGATCAAACCCGAAGAGATTTGGTTTAGTCTAGGCCGAGATCTTAAGGTTTTAGTCTGGACGGGCACGGGATCATTCTATCGGGGACGATGACGGGGAGTCGTTCGATCAAGCGTGTATCAAACGGACAGGGGAGATCGAGCAGGACAATGCTTCAAGGCATGAATAGCGGGCCAAGTCAGCAAGCTACATGGAGGGCGGCGTCCAATCAGAGCGCGCCACGCATGCTTTCGGAGCCGTCGTAGGTTGAGGTGGCACGCGCGGTTTAAATAGAAAAATAGGTGTATTTTCTTAGTTATTTAATCCCCAAAACTTCAAAAATCCATAATTTTGTGTAAAAAAATCACAAAAATAAAAATACCCTCTTGCCCATTTGATGCATAAAATATTTTTAATTAATTAAATACTATTTGGAATCATTTGATTCTCCATGCGTATTATCACATCACCTTGGCTTGGAATTTTGACATATTGTAGCCTCTATAAGGGGGGACATTCTCTGATTTTTCCAAAGTCAGATGAGGTTCCTATACATAGATCCAAAATTTTCAAGTTATTTCACATGATTTCTTTAAAATAATCATGGAAATTAGCATATTGGTTATTAAATTCCAAGAAAATTTTGAAAAGTCCACCATAACTAGAAAAACCTTTGGTAATAATTTCATAGGTCAAGTCATTTAAAACATCCTTAAATTTTCCAAATACTAAATCACTAAAATAATTAATTTTGAAAAATATAAACATTTAAATGACTTGATTTTTGAGCTCCACTGTGATTTATGATCTAAAGAACTCATCATAAAAGTTTCAAAATATTTTGAGTTTATTTAATAACTTAAATTGATTTTTAAAGATAGTCATCAAAGTTTCAAAATATTTTGAGTTCATTTAATAACTTAAATTGATTTTTAAAGATAAATTTATGATCTAGAGAACTCACTATAAAAAGTTCAAAATATTTTGAGTTCATTTGATAACTTAAGTTGATTTTTAAAGATAAATATCCACTCTTAACACTTGAATGATTTTTTAAAAATCAAAATATAACTCAAAAAATTATGAAACTTAGTTTCTTGACACTTAAATGATTTTTAAAAATCAAAATATAACTAAAAAAATTATGAAACTTAGTTTTTTGAGTTCATACTTAAATGATTTTTTAAAAATCAAAATATAACTCAAAAAGTTATGAAACTTTGTTTTTTTGAGTTCTCTGTGATCAGGGATATTTTATAAAAATAAAATAATATTTAAAATAAAAACTTAATTTTTGGCCTATTTTAAATATTTAAATAATTNAGCATCAAGGATATTTACAGGATGAACCATTAGACAACATAATAAGTTTAAATGGACTTGAGGCTTTTCACCAGTTGGTGAGAGAGAGGCATGGACCTGTTTCCCCCTCTTAACTTGTTGGATAGCTCAGAGGCCTATTAAACTTAATATTTTTTGCTTAAAGAAATCATCCTTAATTAAACTTTTAAGGACTCAACTTAATATAACTTAGGGTTAGGAATATTTTACCTTTCCTGCTCTTCATAAACTTTTTTAACATGCATTTTAAGTTTCAGGTGGTGGAACGAGAAAACTCGCCACGTACACTTTTACAGTTTTTCAGTGTTGTTTTTCTTGTACTTTCATATTGTACTTTTATACCTGCAAATTTGCATGCTAAACAACGATCTCTTTCTTGTACTTTCATACTGTACTTTTATACCTACAAATTTGCATGCTAAACAACGATCTCATACTGCATGAAAACTAAAACCATCAGGATAGCCACATACCTAAAACCAAAACTAAAATCAACCCAGATAAAATTCACCGCCACAACATTCAAAATATAAAACAACTCAAAATTTAATCACAAACTTCAGACAAAACCACTGTCGGATGATCGGGAATCCCTCAGAGGAGGTAACCTACGGTTGCTAACGAGGCTTCCCATGGTTTAAATGAAATTATGGAACTAATTAAGTTGGGTTCGATAAGTTCATTTGGACTAAGTGAATCCAATAGAAAATAGTGATGCCGGAACGAGGGAACCGTAGGATCCTAACCGGTGTCGCTCTAATCAACTTTAATATGCCCTCATAAAATTTAAAGAACTTGCCCCATAGGGCCACCTAACTTGATATTATAACTTGACACACTAGATAACTCAAACTTGTCGCGACAAAGAGCTTGGAGCTAGCTTGGTGGGTAGCATGACCATCTTCAACAGTAAAAACTATCTTCACCAGCTAAACCAATCTTCCTTCCTTAGACTTAAACAACAAAGCCAAAGGACTTCGAGGTTGCTT
>JXCR01143456.1:11137-31737 GCA_002079205.1 Phalaenopsis hybrid cultivar
TTTTCCAGCTCTATATACATAAATGCTCTGACATGCATTTTGAGTTGCAGGTGGTGGAACGAGAAGACTCGCCAGGTACACTTTTACAGTTTACCGCGTTTTACAGTCTTTCTTGTACTTTTCTACTGCTTTTCTGTTATACTGCTTTTCTGTTATACTTATACCATACTTAAAATATGTCTTGGAGTCGATTTTTAGGAGTTATTTGAAGGTCCCCGCCAAAAATCGCCAAAAAGCACCATTGGAAACGATTTAAGTCATTTTCGTCTTTGGGGTGCATCATGCGCCAGCTCTATGGAATTTTGTGCATCATGCGCCAATCTGGCGCATCATGCGCCAATCTGGCGCATCATGCGCCAATCTGCTGCATCATGCGCCAATCTGGCGCATCATGCGCTAGTTCCGAAATTTTGGCCGTTTCGATTTTCATCAAATAAATTGTCTTTTCACAACATTAGGCAAACAAAGATGTTTCTAATAATATAAACATACATTTAAGATTTTAAACAAAAACTAAAAAATCAAAGTAAACAATGATACATATGGGTTGCCTCCCACAAAGCGCTTGGTTTAATGTCGTCAGTCTGACATCCCAGTCTCACATGATAGTCTATTTAGCATTTGGTCTTCGACCATCAAAATAATGTTTCAATATGTGTCTATTCACTTTAAATATTCCTTCAATTTTGAGATCTTTAATATTGATTGCTCCATAGGGATAAACTTTTATATTACCACATAGACTTCAATTTTTCAGGAAATAATTTCAATCTTGTATTATATAATAAAACTTCTTATTCATGTTCAAATTCTCTTTTCACTATCTTCCGATCATACCATTCTTTCATTTTTTCCTTAAAAATCATCGCATTATCGTAAAATTTATTCCTAATTTCTTCAAGCTCATTCAATTACAATAATCTTTTCTCACCAGCTTCTTTTAAATTGAAATTAAATTCATTTATCGCCCAAAAGCCTTATGTTTCAACTCAACTGGAAAGTGACAAGTCTTCCAAAAAATTAATCTATATGGGGTCATTCCTATAGGTGTCTTATAAGTTGTCATGTATGCCTATAATGCAGTATCTAATCTAATAGACAAATCCATTTTGTTAGGATTAATCCTCTTCTCCAAAATTCTCTTAATTTCACGATTAGATACTTGATCCCGATATTGTTTTTTATATGTAGAATTTAAGAAGTTGACACCACTACTTGAAGATTTTAATCCCCAATAATGACACTGAAAACTTGATCCCAAGCAAAGTAAGATTTCAATTATATTTCTAGAGATTCTACTCAAGTATATGTATCGTTATCAAGTAATATAAGGCTTTCTGATTAAACCCCGAATATCAATCTCACGGAAATCGACGTTAATCACGGTGATTTTCAAGAAAAATTCTAGTTTAAAATAACATGTCCTAGCTTTGAAGGTCGATAAAAGTTTGATTTTGATTTTATCCTACAATTATCACTACAATACTGCTTCTACTTCTAAATTAAAATACTTAGTGAAAATCAGAAAGTGGGATTTTTAATATATTAAAAGTACTCTTCCTCAAGCAATGAAAGTAGTGACATGTGTAAAGTATAAAACAAGTAGTGAGAGAGATTGTGACACATAGGAACAATTATATTATTTACCCTTACTAGAGATGTTATAAAGAACATTGATTAATGTAAAGTTTGAATAGTTTTGAAGATGGACTAGGCAGGGAATATACTAGCTCTCACTCTAAAGTTCCCTTTTATCCCTCCACCTGGAGGCTAACATCTCGCATTAAAACCTAAAACAATAGACCAAATTAAGGGCTTTAGCATGTCACTCTAAAGTCCTCTAATTCTACACCCTTTAAAGATTATTTTCCTATTTATTTGCACTTAACTATATGGACTACATTCTCATCTATACAATCTCATGTGATTCTACCACAGTTGATTGAGATAATACCATCTCGGATCTTATTTGTTCTCACAACATATTTTAACATACAAGTTGATCAAGTTTACATGTAAATGAAGAATAAAGTAANTATCACAAAGCTACCTAATATAGACATATTGACTACTAAAAATAGGGAAGGTGCAGCAATGTACAGTTTGGCTAAAATGATTGCCAGAGTACGACTTGCTGGCTTTCAAACTGCGTGCCTTCGGTCAAAGATAATCTCAGAAATACTTCATAAGCTTTTGGTGAATTTTTAAATCATTTTAAATTATTTATCATTTATTAATTAATTTTCTTTCAATAAGTTTTAAGAAATTAAATGACATCAAAATTTAATAAAAATTTACATGGAAATTAGGAAGTCACCCTAAACATTATAAAATATGAGATTACTTAAGGGTCTATTTTGAAATTTTTTGAAAACACCGCTGTGATGTTATTATGTTTGTTTTGCACGTTTTAGCAGCATTCTGAAAAACACAGTTTGGAATTTTTCCTTGCTGCGTTTAATCGCGAATTACTCCAGCTGCCAAGCAATCGCGATCCGCCGCACCCTGCTTCCTTTCGTTCTCTTCTTCGGCATTCAGCCACCGCCCTCTCTGCCCTAGCTCGCGATCCGCCGCTCCCTGCTTCCTTCCCTTCTCTCGCGGCTTCTTCGGCATTCAGCTCCTCTCCCTGCTTCCTTCCCTTCTCTCGTGGCTTCTTCGGCATTCAGCTCCTCTCCCTGCTTCTTTTGTATTAATCCTAGGAGGCCGCCAGCTCCTGTCTCGGGCATTCATCCCCTTCTAGGTAAATCCCTTCTCTCCTCTCATCAAATTTGTGTATCGCTTCCTGGTGGTGGAGATCAATGCCTTGAAGTTTTGTGTGGTAAATCCCTTCCCTGCTTCTTCTATGTAAAATTGTATGTTCAAATTTTCTAAACTTGGATCCTTTTTTCATTAATTACAAGCAACTAACTTCATTATGCATACAATTCCTTGAAGCAAGAGACTTGGCTTTNGCCCCCAATTTACCAAAATACCCCGCTTGGGCTCAAAATTCCAAAAATTACCAGAAAATCCCAATAAATCCCAAATAATCCCAATTTCATTTTTCTCAACTACTATATAACCCAATTTGGCCAATTTGATCATATATAACCAGAATCCCCAAATTGCCCTTTAAAGACTCAAATTTCCCCAAATCCATCCCAAATGTCCACCAATTGGATCTCAATTGACCCAAATTCCAATCCTAAACTCAAATTCACTTTTGATATGACCAAAATAAACCAAATCTAAGCTCAATTGGTCCACGATTTGAGCCCAATTTTGATTTGGGCCAAAACCCCAATTTTGACCATATGACTTAATCTCACCAAATGAAACCCATAGCCTAGTCAATTGGCCTTAATTGATGTTGAAAAATCTTGATAACACTACTATACATCAAAATCAACCATCAATTGACATTGGTGAAGCCTCAAATCCATTTGATTTTGGGCTAAATCCAAAATTCCCAAATTTAGCCCCAAATTGGCTAAGTCCTCAAATTTCACCCAATTCATTGCCTTAACCTCTAAATTGGCATCCAATTCATGTTGAAAGCTCTTCATGAGGTCCATATTGACCATTTACAACAATCAACTTGTACTTATCCCAAGGCTAACCCAAGCTAGACCCAAGCCTAGCCCAATATGACCAAATTGATTGAAGTTCAAAATTCTCTCAAATTGACCCTCCAATTGAGCTCAAAACCACTTTCATCCTTAACCTAAGTTGTTCCTTGTGATCATCTACACCAAATGAAAAAATTATTTGGGCCAATTGACATAACTAACCTAGCCCAAACTCAAGTTTTGGTCATTTGCACCCACTTGGACCCATACACTAAATGTGACCTAACCANTAAAACTAAAATTAAAAAAAAAACGTCCTTCTGAAGCAGGCAACGGGATTTTAATTCCGACGACCGACAGCTTCTTACGGGCAAACCCCACACCAAAAATAGTGCCGATAGTGACAAGCTTTGTTGTAGTTCAAATGTCTTTAGGGGGGTTAAAGTTAATCAAAACAACATCAATTAGGATTCCATGGTTCCCTCATTACGGTACCACTATTTTCTTTTGATTCACTTAAACTAAACGAGTTGTTAAACTCATTTAAATTAGGGAGATCTCATTAGCAACCGTAGGTTACCTCATTCGAGGGACTCCCTTAAATTTAAAATAATGTATTATGTTTTTTTTTTGTTTTAAAACTATTAATTTAATTTTTAAAACGTGTTTTTGTATTATTTTTTAGTTTTGGTTTAGTTTTGCATGTGAAATAAATAAAAGCAGGTAGAAAATGTTGTAAAGTAAATAAATAAAATTGTAAATGCATAAAATGTAAATGCGTACCTGGGCTTCTGTTACCACTACATGGCTAGTATCATAAAGCATAATATGTTTATAAAAAATTTAAATAAATTTCAATAAAATAAAAGGGAGCATTAAATACCAAAAAAAGTCAGAAAACGAGTCGTAGCGAACCCGAGCAAGTAAAAAAAACTCATAGTCACATATGAAAGATCAAAACTAAGTGTAAGACATTGATAAATGTGTGGGCTTAGAGCTGGACTGTGTAAGAAAAAAATTTCTCTTAATTAACTAATACTTTAATTTAACATAAAAGGTAATATAACTACCTCCCACCATGTGTTTTACACTATTTATAAAAGCATCCCTCGTTTGGGGGCTTATATCACTTAGAGGCATGATATTAATCATATTTTATCACTATAAAATTGTTTCAACAACCTCTTAAAGTCACTCATTGAACTCAATACTATAGTATCTTACTTTGGGAAGTATCACAAAGAGCAAACTTTGTATGTGAATGAAGTAATTTTATACTAACAAGAATGTCCAATGTTGAGTAACTCCTTTTTTTATTGCTAGCAACAATGATTAAGCAATGGAGGAGATGGATTTTAAATAAGAAAGATTTACATACATACCACTCAAATATTATGTATTTACATATCTCAACACCTAAACATCAATTTATATATATATATAATGTACACTCAAAATACGTCAATATGAATCTTGATGAGATCAATGAACTGAATAAAAAACACGATCAAAGATGGCCCATAAGCGGTCAAAGGTCACATTAATGTGAGTCCACATAATGTAATAAAATAAAATCCTGCACAAATTTTGTCAAATAAAAGCCCCCAAAGACAAGGATCAGAACACACCCAACTAAAGATGGGAATCTACAAGACTTCTCAAAATAACACCACAAGCCATCTCAGAGAAAACTTCCATATTTGCTAAGATTATGTAGGGACCCAACATGACACCCACATAAATCTCCCAGTGGTTTTTTTTTTAAAGGTGTAGGCTACCTATTGAATTATGGTAACATGTCCTCTTTCTGATAATCTAGTCACCTCTTGACAACAAGAATCCCACTTAAGGGGCTCCAATAGTTAAACCAAAGGAGCTGATAGAATGAAGCTTGACGGCCTAGGTTCCATAATGAGTTGACCAACTGACCTCAACCTAGTCGACTGAATGGCCTTACTAAGCCAACCAAATGTTCTCAGCCAAATTCTATCGAAGGTCCTTAGCCAAGCCGACCAACTATCCTCCGTGGGGTCGACAGACTGAACATCATAGGTGAACTTATTTTCTGCCCTGACTTAGGTAAATTAACCAAATGAACTTGGTCATCCCAACGATAACGATCTCAGATGGCAGAATGATGGTGAAGCTGAACCAGAGCCCTTTTATTTATTATTTTACTTTATTCATTTATTCACGTAATTATTTATAACCAAAATATCCTGTGATATCTTTATTAAAGTAGGATCAAGCAGTTAACTGTACACTTTATACCCCCTGTGCCTATAAATAGGGAACCATTTCTACAGTAAAGGGCTAATCAATTGTTCAACCTAATCGAGTTTTATTTTCACTCTTCTTTTATCTCTCTCCCTCTCTCTCTCTATCTCCTCTCTCTATCTCTCTCTCTCTCTCACACACACACACTCTTTCTACACTCTTTTTCTTGGGTGTGCTTCACAAGACAATCTCAGATTCAATATCCTAAAAGGTGTGGTGAGCGTGGAGCACGCCAATAACAAGAAGAGGAGTTCTAGTTGGAAAAGAAGCTTATCAAAGAGACACAAGGAAACATGGGATGCAATCAAGAGTTTGTACCATAACGAATTCAAGATGTAACGTACCAAATGATTGGGCATGTGATGGAGACCATCAGAGAAGCATCAGCACAGGGAATGGAGAAGACCACTAGAGAAATGAACCAATTGGACCATGAAGTGGCTCCCAAAGGGAACCATTACACAGATTGGCCCAAGATAGTGCTAGATCCACACCTATGAAAAGATGGTAGTTTGGGTGCATAGAGGCCTCCCTCCAACTGGAGAATATATTCTTCTAGCAGAGCTCGACCACTAAACCCAAAAAAAATTTAAGGTTCTGCCACTTAACTCTTATAAGGGTCAGTTTGATCTAACTGAACTCTTCACTTCATTTGAATTGTTTGTCTGCCTGCTCAGGTTTACCGACGTGTTGAAGTTTTGTCATTTCTTTGCTGATTTCAAGAGGTTGTTTGCAACATAGTTTGCGAACATGCAAATGTCCAAAAATGGCTTGAAATCTTTGTGACAATTATAATATCTTTCATTATAATTGAACTTATACGTAAACAAATGAAAATATAATTTCTGTAAAATATAGGCAAGCTAGTTGATTAGATCATACATTGGAAGAGTCGTCATCCTGAGACTCACCATTCGAAGCTAGCGCTGAGAAATGAAAAAAGAGCTTCAAAAATTTTTCAAGTTGGGTTACTTTGGATCAATCATTCTGCCTCGCATAAACTGATCAATCATCATCTCAGTAGCTAGCCAAAGATGTTTTGCTTGGTCCTTAGTGAACTCCACAGTTGTATTCATGGTGGTAACCTTCTTTGATAAGTTCAAGTTTTTATAAAAAATCATGGAAACCCATTCAAATGTGCACTCAAACTCTCCCTTAGACACAACTAGCCAAGCCTTTACTTCAGCTGCATGTTCCTCAACCTTAGCTAATTAGGACTCTGCTTAAGCTACTCGTTACTTGGCCACAAATGTCCGAGCCTCTGCAACCTTAGCTCGCCTCACTACCTTGGGTTTTTGCTTTATTAACCTAGAGATATCAGGAAATCAAGTAGTGTAAGAAAGCAAGCCCAAACAACTAGAAGTGGTCGAGCAAGCTATAGATCTCCCAAGGATACTACTCATCCAATAAGCTCTCAAAGCTTTTAGACCACTAGACATCCGTGATTGTAGTAGCATAGTTGCTTTCTCACGTACCATTTGAGTACTAGTCCAACAATACGTTGATGAACGCAAACCAGGAGTCTGTGGTAACAAAAGCCTTTGGATGATCTTCTTGTGTCAGGTTATAATCGCTCGCTCCTATGTACCACTTCTCAGAAGGCAAGGGAAGATCATCCTCGGAATCTTCTAGGGATGCCTTGCCATTTCATTAGTGAGTTTCCTCAAACGCATCCAACTAACCCTTAACTCTATCTCAACTTTGACGGAGGCCTCTTCAATAGTCGTTGTATCCTCAAGCACTAGCTCGGGTTTAAAAGTCCTGGAAAATGCCCTGCTAGCTTCTTCTCTATTGGTGTGGTTGATGAAACTGGTTAGGTTCTCCTTCCAAGGGAGAGCAGGCACTCGGTTCGACTACGTATTCGAAGACTCCTCAGCATATGATATGAGGTAACTAGGAGTTTGAACAGCATCTTCTTCATGAACTCTCTTACCTAAATTCATCAAAGTTTGCTTTTGCTAGATCAAAATCAAATTGCCAATGGAAAATTTTGAATCATAACAGTTATTTCAAAAAAATAAAATGTATTAAATTTGAATATGAGATTCCAACTATGGGGCGAAACGTCACCTTTACCTCTTTCCTTAGTCAAGTTACCTCTTGACATGACTTTTCTTCTTCTCCAACTATATTAAGCAATATTGCTGCCACTTTTCCTCTAAGAAATTAGACGATACCCATAACTCTGATGTAAGTTATTGATTATTAACTCTTTAGTGTATTGGATGACTAACAATAACTTCTCTTTCATTGTAAAATCTGATACACCTAATATATAAAATCTTTATGTACACATTTCTATACATTTTTTTGAAATATTACATTTTAATTAAAGGTATTTGTGTGTTTTTCTTTTAAGTACAATTAAATGGATGAAAAATGGTGGAAGGAGTGAAAAATGATCAAATTTAGAGCAAAAAAGAAGAAGGTGTGCAAAAGAACTGTGATACCTAAGCACCCAAAAATGGCGCTTACACACCAGTAACATTGAGAAGGTCGCGCCTAAGCGTCAAGTACCTCATGCTTAAGCGTCAAAAGTAGTTACTTGATGATTCAATGAATTTGGAAAAAATTTGGAAGAGGTGTTCGAAGCAACCCTTGGTGAAAAAGTGGGAAATGACTAATGGGCACGAAAGTACATTCAATTGGCTTCTGAAAAGTGACAACCCTTGGAAGATTCATTGAATGTGGACATACTTTGAAGAGACACCAATACACCTTTTGAAAAATTATAAAAGGACTTGGATTAGATTGAAGAGCCTTCCTTCTGCTCTCCCACACAAGCCGGCGCCCCCCTCTAGACATCGCTGACGCCTCTCTCTCCTAAATTAGTTAGGATACTTTTAAAGAGAAGAAGAAGAAAGGAGTTGTAGTGTGTGAGTAGAGAGTATTGTAAGAGAATGGAAGAGAAGAGATTCAAAGGAACTTCAAGAGTTTGGTGGAGAAGATTTAAGATAAGTTTTTATCTTGTGACTACATTTAATTTTAATTTAGAATTCTTGTTTGTTTGCATGATTTTCACTTTCAAATTTAAGTATGGTTGTGCTTTCTCCATGAATTTTGAGTATTTTTATTTGTCTTTTTTCTTAAAATGATAAGTGATTAAGTATTGGATGGAAGTTGTGTGAAGTATTAATCTCTAATGTTAGAATAATTTATGATAATTTCTAACCTTGTACTTCATTTACTTCTTGATTTATCTAATTAAGATGTTAATATTTATTGTGAGAACATGTAAGATCAAAGATGGTATTATCTCAGTCAACTAATAGTAAGAATTACATGAGGTTGTATGGATGAGAATGCAATCCATATGATTGAGTACAAATAAATAGGGAAATAAACTTTGAAGAGTGTAGAATTAGGGGACTTGAGAGTGATAAGGCTAAAGCCCCCAATCTGGTTTATAGTTTTAGATTTTACTACGAGATGTTAGCCTCCAGGTGGAGGGAAAAATGGAACTTTAGAGTGAGAGCTAGTATCTTCCCCACCTAACCCATCTTCAAGACTATTCAATCTTTAAATTAGCTAATATTCTTTATAACATCTCTAGTAAGGGTAAAAAATACTATTGCTTCTATTTGGTACAACACAGTTTGAATACTTGCACAACAGAATTCTTATACTTGTTCATGATTCATGATAAGAAAAAATATATTTTATTTATATTACCTTCTTCTTTCAAATATCTAGTTATGTTTAGTTAGTTGTTTACTTTACTTTCAATTATCAAAATTTACAAAAAAAAATTGAACTTTCATTTATATTATAACATCAATAGTTTGAGTAAGACTATTTTGCAAAGTAGAATTTGCTATCTAATTTCTTCTAATTTTAGTTGTATATTATTTTCTCCCTGTGGGCTCGATATTTGGGGCTTAATTAAAAAGTCTTATATTACTTGATAATGATACGTATACTTGTGTAGTATCCCATATTTAAATATAATAATTGTG
This sequence comes from Phalaenopsis hybrid cultivar, assembly GCA_002079205.1. Lineage (NCBI taxonomy): Eukaryota > Viridiplantae > Streptophyta > Magnoliopsida > Asparagales > Orchidaceae > Phalaenopsis > Phalaenopsis hybrid cultivar. Next base: position 20,919 of record JXCR01143456.1, read on the forward strand.
TTCTTATTTTCTTTGAAGTCAAGTTTTTTACTGCAGTTGCAAAGTAAGAAATATAAGGAAAAATTAAGATTATAGTTGTATACATCGTACTGTCATATAAAATCAAGATTTGAATCTATGCCTCAAATCCGGGTTGAGAGTGATTTTTTTTTCTTCTAAATTCCTCCAGTATGTCAAATCTAAAGATTGGGCCAATTTTATGAAGATCCTATGCTTACAATCATTTATTTTGTTCTCTAGGTTGGCTAAATAAAACTTCCCTAGTCGACCCAATGACCACATAACCACCAGGCTCTACTTGGAAAAAGAAATATTTATGAAAATAGCTTTTTTGACCATGATATCTCCATCCTTATATAATTGACCATGTAGTTCATGATCACCATAATGGAGTTAGGTTTTATTTGGGTAGAAATCACCCAGTAGTGATTATGATCTGACTGTAGCTCTGTGCATAGAGGAAACCAAAATCAAAGGAGAAATTAATCCTTATAAAAAATCAACTCACTATCGTATAGGTCAGTCACCCAAACATTGTTAGTGACTACTCTTATGTGAGTGTCATCAAACACATAGGCATCCTGAATTACAAAAGCATTTGCCAAACCCATGATTGATGCCTCTGTCACTGTAAATGAGATTACTTGTCCATCATCTCCATAAAATTGACCCAACCACATAGAGAGCATAGGAGAGAAACACGACCAAAAGATGACAAAAGAGTCTTTTTGATGTGCCATTACATAAGGTGCCAACGAGATTCTAAGTGCTGCCCAAAATGGTGCCTTGATTTGGAAAACCCATTAAATTGACACAAGTTACAAGAATAGGAACACAAATGAAATTCATTTCAAATTAAGAAAAATTCTTATTTTATTCAGATATAAAGTAATTTAAAAGTGGGTCGTTAATCACTTAGGTTAAAATGAGCCCCTGTTGAGTTAAGTATTCATGCAACACTTGACCGCCAAACCTAAACATATCAATGTTATTAGGCTCACCTTAGACTTAGAGGAATAAGGAGGTCGACCGAAGTTCGATCTTCTCTGCCAGAGAGCTACTAGTTTCGTCGAATGCTTCTCCCTCAAGGCTTACAACTCCACTTTTAGCTCCTTTATCACTGCTTGTATTTGCAAGAAGCCATACCCTATCTCGAGTATCCCTTGGGGAATGATCGAAGAACCAACAGTTGCTTCACCTTGCGCTTGAACTGGAGTCCCTCCAGTCATCTTAAAGATAGAAGGTTGAATGGCACCTATAAATGGCGAGTCAATGCCCATGAACATTTCACTTGCTTACACAAATAAAGGGTCAGCATAGAAAAACAAGTTATAATGGATCATTTCCACATACACAAGTATCGATCCAATTCCAACCATCTAACGGAAGGGTAAATCTTACTAGGGCCCAATGAGACATCCATTGGTTCTCTTTCGAAGTCCAACTCTAGATCTACAATTGGCGTAACCTTGCTTGTAAGGCCCGGTGGAGAAATAGAGGTATGACCTTGAGAGGTGCCAAGAGCCTAATCCTGAAGTGATTTTTGGATTAAGGTTCTAGTTACCCCTCCTGCCAACTATTCAATATACAAACTACGGACCGCCATAGGGGTTGTAGTCAATGCACCAGAGTGCGGTCCACTTTTCTTATCTCCCTCCTGTTGAAGGATCAATGAATCAGATGACCTAATTTCACTATCCACCATTCGCCTCTTCTTCAGTGCAAATTATTTCTTTCTATTTAGCTCTTCAGACTGAGCCTTTTCCTTTAGTTTCTTTATTTCCACTGGTTTCTTCACAGTTTCATGCCAAATCCCCCGATAGGCCTCTTTTAGCAAATCCTCAAATAGATTGTGATAGGAAGACTTCTTGCCGCTCTCTATAAAAACTTCCTCTGAACCGCCAATTGAATTCATCGTTCTTAAGAAATGTGGATGACTAAGACTCCCTCTGTACTTTATCTATAGACGATCAAGGATGTAAAAATCTAGGGAATTCCATTAATAAAGCACTGATTTTGACACAAATGAATCTATTTTTTTCTATTAAATTCTCTTGTTCTTATTGCATCATGACTTTTAAGAAGCAAGAGAATCTGAGGAACTTAATAAGTACACCAAAATGACATTCACTTAAATCTCGAGAAGGACAAGGGTGACATCAGTGTAAGCCTAAGTGATCTGATTCCTAACCATGAATCCCCTAAAACAAAAACAAACCATGTCAAATGAAAGCCCCTTAAAACAAAGATCAGTACACATCCAACTAAAAAAGGGGATCCGCAAAACTTCCCAAAATAATGCCACGAGTAATCCTAGAGAAACCATCAAAACTCGTCAAGATTACTCAGGTTCCCAACACGAGAGCCACATAAATCCATTAGTGGATTTTATGTCAATGAGGTGGGCTACTTGTCGGATTACGGCAATGTGTCCTCTATCCAACAACTTAGCCTCATCTTGGAAACATGAATCCCACTTAGGAGGCTAGAAACTAATAGTCGAACTAATGGAGTTGACCGTACAAAGTCTGACAAACCAGGAACCCTCATGAGTTGACCGACATACCTCAGTCAAGTCAACTGACTGACCTTACTAAGTCGATCGGATGTCTTCAACAAAAGCATACTGAAAGTCCTCAACCAAGCCGAACGACTATCCTCTGCGGGGTCGACAAAATGACCAGCATAGGAGAACTGGCTATTTGTGTTGACTTAGCCAAATCGTCTAGTTGAACTTGACCAACCCAAAGGCCACTGATCTTAGATGGTTGAACAATGGGACAGCCCAGCCAGAGACGATTTATATATTTATCCATTTATTTATTTAATCATGTATTTATATTTGAAAAAAAAATATCATGTTGTGCCTAATTCAAGCAAGGAAAATCATGCAATTGTACGCTTCATCTATGTATGTNCGTTTGAGCTAAGAGAAAAGGGAGGGAGAGAGGGAGAGAGAGAGAGAGAGAGAGAGAGAGGAGTGCACAACGAGGTGCAAAATAGGGTATTTCCGGACTCTTGTGATTTTCTTTATATAATCGAATATTTTTGGGACCTAGAGCCTGCTATCCTCTGGCTCGGTCGATTAGGGCCAAAAAGGAGAATTGATTATCTTTGTCAGTTGGTCTGCTAGAGGGGGACCATCGGTTAGTCGATCCTTCAGGTAAGGGCAGCTGGTTGGACTATTGAAGATAGACTGCGAGATTGACGTGGTTGACTACAGTAACTGGTTGGATGCATTAGCCCAATCGTCAATCTTGAATTCATGCTGACCAAGTAAACTTAAGGGCTTAGAGAATTTGAGTGTGTATTGTTGAGCGGTTTGGAGATCTATGGTTGGCATTAGTCGATCTGTTCTTTGGGGTTGTCGGGTAGCTTTCCGGTGTCCAATTTTGTCTTTTCACTCTTTTGGACTGCAGATTGTCTCAAGATTCATGCTAACACATTTTTTGTATATATATTCTATTCATTGATTCCCTTGCTACTTGAAAGTTAGGTTGCATTAAAAGTAAGAGAATTTAGTGTAGAAAAGTGAACAGTATTATGATTACTTAATAATGCAAGAACTGAACTCCTGTTGAATTTCATGCCTACAATTTATATAAATATTGAGTAAGGGGAACACTTTTCCCATTTTCCTTTGACTTTCTTTACTCAGTCTGAATGACTTTGATACCCCCGTGATGATTTAATTTCCTTATATTTTCTATAAATAGGGCTGAAGGTGTAGGGGACCCTCACGCAACTATTTCTATTTTCTTTTGTTCTATTTGTTGGTCCTTTTTTTCTCGTCTTTCATGGTGCCAATTATTCCCAAGATCTCTTTGAGTCCATCATATCCGGGGAAGTGTAGATGCTCTCGACATGCTAGGTGGAGTAACTTCAAGTCAATAGTCTTGAGGACTATTAGGAATAGTGACCGAGCGACCAATGTATATGAAAATGACCTGGTCTTCTACCGGGACCAGTTCAGTAGATAACTAGGTCAAATATGGACCGAGACAGCTTTTTTTTTGGTGATGTGGGCGATCCTCAATCACAACAGTATCATTCCCATATAGATGAGGTTGAATTCCATTGTCATGATCATGACACTCGTCATTTTCCTCCACTGGTTGGTTATTACGTGGTCGACCAATCTCTTCTCTGACTTCTTCAACTTAAAGGTCAATCGGAATAACTGTGATGTGTTCTCGGTGGACCCTACCTAGACTCCGCTTGTGAGACTTGAGAACAAGATCAAGAATTGAAAGTGGAAGTTTTTGGTCGGTTTCTATCGAGGAGGTTGGGGGATCAATGTTTAGCCTGTTACAAAGATCAAGACCCTACCGGGACCCTAAAGGAGTATGGGGTCATGATTAAGGGAAAAGAGCTATCTTTGAATAGGTTAATGTGGTTTGAGGAGTTTGCTGACATGACCGACGAGCAATAGGAGGCCTCCAAAACTCAGGAGGCAAAGAGGAAGAAAGAGGCTGCTGCAAAGGTAGCCAGAAAAAAGGCAAGTGTGTGGGTCGTTCGCCCAAAGGCAACCACCTCTCTTGGACCCAAAAAATCATCAGTTTTTGTTGGAGCTGACAAAAAGGAGTGTGGCTCATTTATTTTTCACATCAAAAGTCACATGATCACTTTGCATTTCCATTGGAGAGTAGCTAACCGAGCAGTTTGCCTTGTCAGGTGCCAAAACTTATGGAGTTCACAGAAAAAGCTCCCTCAAGGCACCGAGCTTCTTCCGATAGTTTACTGGGGAGGAAAAAGAGACGTCTTTGACGTGGGTCACGGAGTTAGCCATGCTGCTCAGTGTTCTTTCATTGATTCCAAGTCACGAGGTGAGGTGAGTGAGCCAACACCAATTTCCATGATAGATTTCGGCACTGAAACTTATGATGAAGCAAATTTTGACCGCCGGGAGGAAGCCACTCCCAACTGGAAGGGTAAAGCTCCCACTAAGGACATCTCCCCACCGCTGAAATAAAAAGGTTCTCCACATAAGTGGATTCCTTCCAAGGAGGACATTAATGTTCGGCCGAGCTTTGTCAGGCACTATGCAATGGTTGATACTGATATGGACTGTTATATGGAGATTCCCATGGTCGCGAACTACCCTTGTCTTCTAGTGGAGGTGATCCGATCTAACTCCTTTGAGGGGCTACTGTTAAGGCTGGGCAGGGTGGACCTTGGCCAGCTCAGCGACTGGTGCCACTTGATGGCATGGTTGGCTGCCCACCACCAGGTGAAGGCCTCCATCAGATGGAGGAGAAGAAGGTGGCCGCCGAGGGAAGAATGATCGAGGCAGTCAACTAGAAGTGGGAAAAAATAAAGGCCATCCAGATGAAGAAGAGGTTGAGGTTATCTACTAAGAGCCGGGAAAAGGAGGCAAAGGAAAATAAGGAGACCATCTGGTCCTAGAGGAGGAAACTTGTATAAAATTTTTCTTATAACAAAAACTTTTTTGTTGTTTTTATACTTGTGTCACTTTACCCTTACCATATTTTATTTTTCCTCACTATTCCTTGCAATGTTGTGCGTGATAAAACAATCGACTTTGAGTTGTTTTATGCCGGTTTTGACTTGTATTGATCGCTAGACACAAATCTTACACTATTAGTGTCACTTTTGCTAAGTCAGGTTATTGCCTTGATCGAGCAGCATCTTTCATCAATTCTTAAGTAGATCTTATCACTACATGCACGGGGGTAACCTTTGAGACTCACTTCGTAGTACCCTTTGCGGAGTCTGTCACTACTTGGTAGGGAACCACCTCTAGAGCTTTATCCATGTTGAGTTTAAAGATATTGTCTTTTTTTACGCTTGGTGTTGTTGGTTCTCATGCAGCTTGTCAGTTGGGGGTTAGTCATCACTGTCAATCAAGCTTCAAAGTTATATCGATTTGGCATCTTGCATCTTTATTGGATTTAAAACATTTTGTACCGATCAGACTTCTTGTGTCATCGTCAATTTTTATTATTGATGTTTAACTCATATCTTACCCTTTTCAAGTCTCTGTTGCTTGGTCGGATTTCCTCTAGCGAGATTGCCCCTTCTTATAGGCTTATTAAGTGGAACTTTTCACTTCTTTCGCAAGAGTAACCATCAAAGCTTACTTTATAGAGACCGTTAGACACCCTTTGCGGAGCTTGTGGCTATTCGGCGGAGAACCACTTTTTTCGTGGAATTTGTCGCTATATGATTCAAGTTTGGAGACCAAGGTTCGTGATGTGGGGACATTGTGGGTCAATCTTCATTTATTTTGTCAACTAGTAGTCTTTGGCATAGTTGTCAGCTTCACTACTTAGTTTGAGTTCCTCGAGTGTTGGTCATCTATTGAAGCATGTGAACAAGTTCCACGAGTCTCGATTTGATCCATGAAAAAATTAGAAAATTATGTAATTTTTAGTAGAAAAAGTATAGAATGTTTTAAATGATAATGCCCTTTCATTGTCAAGCTAGACAACGGTTCATGTATCAAATTTGATTCATTTGTAGGTGTCGTATGGTGGGGCTTGTGCCATATCTCGGGTTCCCATAGCCGACCCTCAACAAGTTAGGGGCAATTGTATTGTTTGTGTTTTGACTTATGTTTGGATGCACATCAGTCATCCAGAGTCAATCGAGTATTGTCCAGGTACCATTGGCCAACTTTCCATCGTGAGGAGTCAGCTATACTTCTTGGGGTTGGTTCTCTTCTTCAAGCTAAAACCTCTCATAAGAGAACATAAAGGTGATTTTCGGCTCTTAGATTTACTGTTGTATAAACTCCTTGACGTACTTCGTGCTAAGAGTTTCTCTATAGTGGGTTTCTCCTACTTGGTGTTACTCTTCCTCTTATTAGTGGTATGCTCCACACTTACCACACATTTCAGGATGTTGAATCAAAATTTTCTAGGAGGCACACCTAAGGGATTATAGCTTTTAAACCAATTGAAAAAATCAAAAGAAAGAGAGAGAGGGAGAGGAAAGAGAAGAGAGGAGTGTACAACGACTTGCCCCTCTGAGGCAAATGGATATTCTTGGGCTCTTATGACCCTTTTATATAATTAAATATTTTTAGTATATGGAGAAGGGGAAGAGGAAAAAGTCATATTACGTGAAATGACCTCTATTTATAGGAGAGATAATTCAATAAAGAAAAATAGCACTTCTAACCTTATTTTGAGGGTTGTACATGTAATTCTAGGAATCACACCCTTATTGGCCGAGAGCCTTGTTTTCTTTAGGCTCGGTCGATTTAAGATAGAGAAGTGAAATGATTAGTATTACTGCTTGGTTTGTAGGATGGGGACCATCGATTGGTCGATTCTTCAGGTATGGGCAGCCGGCTGGACTATTGAAAATAGTTGACACGTCTGTTCTGGTCAGCTAATATTAACTGTTCGACTGCATTGGACAAGTCATCAATCTTGAAATTACGTCAAGGAAACTCTTGCTGGCTGAGTAAAGTTAGACTCCCGAAGGATTTAGGCATGTATCATTGAGTTAGCTCTAAGATCTTTGGCTTGCATTAACCAATAGGTTCTGCTTGAGCATCAGGTCATTTTTTGATGAATCCAGCTTTACCATGTCACTCTTTTTTGGGCTGCTGGATTGTCTCAAGACTCGTGTTGACCTATTTTTTGCACACATATATTGATGTTTTTTATATGATACAAAAGAATTGAGCATTATACATATAAAAATTATAGTTTAGATGTTTGATATATAAATATACAAGAATAATGTGATTGATAAGTGACCAAAGGAAAATATGTTGAGATTTTCATACCTATTTTATACTCTTTTTGATGATATTGCACTTTAAAGAAACATATTTATGATGTTTTGTTGCAAGAATGATGAATTAAGGTCATTGGAGCAAAAAGATGCAAAAAGAAGCGAATTTGGAGCAAAAAGGACCAAAATGTGAAGATTTGAACTAGGCCGCCGACGACGCCCTCGACGCCACCGACGACGAGATTTTCCCGAGACTACATGACAAAAATTATCTAGAAGCCCGCCGACGGCGCCCTCGAGGCCGCCGACGATGAGATCGACGGTTATACCTACTCAAGCTTTGGATGAGGCCAAATTTTGAAGGGATGCTTAGACAACTCTTAGGAAAGCTCATCTACAACTTTAAGAAAACATTTTGGTCAAAAATGGAAGGAGGCTAGGAAGTCTAAGGAGTCTAAAGTGTACTAGAGGCCTTGGAGGTTACCATTAGAGTGTAAAAATTGTGATGAATTCTTTGAGAGATTGTAAGAGTGGAGGGAAAGTGAGAGATTTCTTCCTCCTTGCTACTTTAAAGAGGAAAGAGATTGTAAGAGTGGAGGGAAAGTGAGAGATTTCTTCCTCCTTGCTGCTTTGAAGAGGAAATGTGTGTTGTAAGGAAAGGAAGAGATTCAGAGGAACTTCGAGGAGTTTTCTTGGAGAGAAATAGATTGTAAGAGTGGAGGGAAAGTGAGAGATTTCTTTCCGTAGAGTGTAACAATTGTGAGGAATTCTTCAAGAGATTGTAAGAGTGGAGGGAAAGTGAGAGATTTCTTCCTCCTTCCACTTCGAAGAAGAATTCTGTGTGCTGTAAAGAAAGAAAGAGATTCAGAGGAACTTCGAGGAGCAATATTATGAGGAATTCTTCGAGAAATTGTAAGAGTGGAGGGAAAGTGAGAGATTTCTTCCTCCTTGCTCGTTTCGAAGGGAATTGCTTGTGTTGTAAAGAAAGGAAGAGATTCAGAGGAACTTCAAGGAGTGTTCTTGGGGAGAAATTAGAATTTTGTGTGTTGTAAAGAAAGAAAGAGATTCAGAGGAACTTCGAGGAGTTTGCTTGTGGAGGAATAAATTCTGTGTGCTGTAAAGAAAGGAAGAGATTCAGAGGAACTTCGAGGAGAGTTCTTGGGGAGAAAGAGATTGTAAGAGTGGAGGGAAAGTGAGAGATTTCTTCCTCCTTGCTGCTTTGAAGAGGAAATGTGTGTTGTAAGGAAAGGAAGAGATTCAGAGGAACTTCGAGGAGTTTTCTTGGAGAGAAATCGTGCGATGTAAAGAAATGAAGAGATTCAGAGGAACTTCAAGGAGTGTTCTTGGGGAGAAATTTAGAATGTGCTGTAAAGAAAGGAAGAGATTTAGAGGAACTTCAAGGAGTTTGCTTGGGGAGAAATTAGAGATACTGTAAAGAAAGAAAGAGATTTAGAGGAACTTCGAGGAGTGTTCTTGGGGAGAACTTAGAGATAGAAGAGATTCAGAGGAACTTCAATGAGTGTTCTTGGGGAGAAATTAGAGATAAATTATTTACTTATTATAATTTGTATGACTTCAATTTTATATATGAATTCCAAGTTTTGTTGTGTTTCCCCATGAGTTCTGAGTAGTTTTCTCTGTCTTTCTCCTTGTCTCGAGATTTGTGAAANCGTGTAGAGAGCTTGCTAGAGCATGTAATAGTGAGGAATTCTTCGAGAAATCGTAAGAGTGGAGGGAAAGTGAGAGATTTCTTCCTCCTTGCTACTTCGAAGAGGAATTCCGTGACTGTAAAGAAAGAAAGAGATTTAGAGGAACTTCGAGGAGTGTTCTTGGGGAGAACTTAGAGATAAAGAGATTCAGAGGAACTTCGAGGAGTGTTCTTGGGGAGAAATTTAGAGATAAGTTATTTACATTGTAGTTTGTATGACTTTGATTTTATATATGAATTCCGAGTTTTGTTGTGTGTTCCCCATGAGATAAGTTTGTATAACTTTGCTTTTATATATAAGTTCTAAGTTTTGTCGTATCTTCTCCATGAGTTTAAGAGGAACTTCGAGGAGTGTTCTTGGGGAGAATTTAGAGATAAGTTATTTACTTGTTGTAGTCAGGAACTTCGAGGAGTGTTCTTGGGGAGAAATTAGAGATAAGTTATTTACTTGTTGTAGTTTTGTGTGTTGTAAAGAAAGGAAGAGATTCAGAGGAACTTTAAGGAGTGTTCTTGGGGAGAAATTAGAGATAAGTTTATTTATTGTTGTAGTTTTTATGGATTTGATTTTGTATATGAAATTCGAGTTTTGTTGTGCTTTCCCCATGAGTTTTGAGTAGTTTTCTCTGTCTTTCTCCTTGTCTCGAGATTTGNAATTGTCTTATTTCCACTCCACTATTCTCTCCCTCTCCCTCTTTCTTTCTACTATTTATTCCTTTAATGTGCTTCACAAGACAATCGCAGATTCAACACAAACCACCTTACCTATGCATGAAAACGTGTATTTCACTTTATGAAATTTAAAATGGTGGTATTTTTTTATATGATATGAAAGTTTTGTGTGGTATAAATGTAAAAATTAAAATTGAGTGACATTTAACTACAAAGGAGCTGGGTGTTATTTATGTAAATGCCCCAACATAATTGATCTTTTATGTGGTTTTAACACAAATAACTTAAATTAAATTGGGGCGATTACAAATTCATTAAAAAGAAAACAACTAAAAATTCATGAAGCCTTGATTCATGAAAACTGCTGTATGTTTCACTATGTTGTCAGTTTTAGCCTTTTCTTTTTTTTTTGTTCAAACAAATTTAAACTTTTTTTCTAAGTTTATTTCCTGATTAGGGTTAGAGTTTCTAATATTTTATTAGTACCATCGACGCCGCTGATGGCGAGCTTTTCCCGAGGGTACATGACAAAATCTCCAGAAGGCAGTCAACTGCGCCATCGAGGCCGCCGACGGCGGGATCGACAGTTATGTGTACGTGTACAATGAATAAGGCCGGATTTTGGAGGGGTGCATAAGCAGCTCTTGGGAAAACTCATCCACATCTTTAAAGAGAAGATTTTGGCCGAAAATAGAGGAGTCCTGGAGGTTAGATAGGTTCCATTAGCGTGTAGAG
>JXCR01143457.1:35257-63094 GCA_002079205.1 Phalaenopsis hybrid cultivar
TGGGAGCTCTGGCTCGACACATCCGTCTCCTCTTCAGTAAATTTTCTTTATCATCAATAATTATTACTGATTCTACGACTGATGGCTCTCCAATTGGTATATGTACAGTTGCATCTACTGGTGACTCTCCATTCGGACTGTGTACAACTGCACCTGCTGGCGGCTCTCCAATAGGACTATGCACAACTTCTACTAATGAATGCTCTGCAGCAGGACTATGTGCAACTGATGTGCGAAGAGCCTACAAAACATCATTTCTTCTGATGAAATAAGAACTCATGACATCTTAAAATATACGGATGTGAAAAGAAATAGTTGTTTACCATTTGGGCTAGCAAGTCCAGAACACCGTTCAATGATCGTTCCACCTCTTCAGGATCTTCCTGAAGCATCACATCGCCGGTCAATANCGCAGCAGGACTATGTGCAACTGATGTGCGAAGAGCCTACAAAACATCATATTTTCTGATGAAATAAGAACTCATGACATATTAAAATATACGGATGTGAAAAGAAATAGTTGTTTACCATTTGGGCTAGCGAGTCCAGAACACCGTTCAATGATCGTTCCACCTCTTCAGGATCTTCCTGAAGCATCACATCGCCGGTCAATACATTGTCTCTGTCACCTATTATTCTTTCAGGTGACTTTCTCTGTATAGCTGCATCTGTTAGCGGAGCAACCTCATTTATTCTACTATCAAGATCAATGTGTGGGAGATCTTCCAAATGATGCTCCTGAACAACATCAATTCTTTTTTTTCTTCCTTTTATTTTGTATTTGAACTCAGGTGAACCCACAACCCTCCTCCTTTTCTAGGTAGACTTAACACTTCGAGCAGAGGATCTGTTGGTTTCGGTTGTATGTTCATCAACTTCCTTATCTTCTTTGGTTGTCTGTAAAGTTTTGACCATAGCAGTTAAGTTCTGTAATGACTCACCCACGCACGCCATCTGTTGAGTCATTTTTTTCATGCTTTCATGTAATGCAATATTAGACCTTTCCTGGCCTTTTAATAGGTCAATTATTATTCCAAATTCATTATTTCTTGCTGGATATGTCTCTTGCGGGGTGATCTCACTGGAAACAAGTGGTCCGACGCTGTGGGATAATGGTGGAGATGTCCCGACAACTGTTTCTTGATGTGTGACAACCCTGACAGGACTTGGTTGTCCTTCTTCCGGGTTGGAGAGTAAGTGTTGCTCATCCTCTTTTAAATCAATGAAGGAATCATTAACCTACAAAACCATTAAAAATGTGCATACTATCAATGAAATGAATGAATAAATAAAACATTAAATTGTGCGATAAACTAAATGTTTAACCTTTGCATGACCAAGTTTTTTAAGGGCCTTGTGAATCTCAACTGCTGTCCNCCGGTTGTATGTTCATCAACTTCCTTATCTTCTTTGGTTCTCTGTAAAGTTTTGACCATATCAGTTAAGTTCTGTAATGACTCACCCACGCACGCCATCTGTTGAGTCATTTTTTTCATGCTTTCATGTAATGCAATATTAGACCTTTCCTGGCCTTTTAATAGGTCAATTATTATTCCAAATTCATTATTTCTTGCTGGATATGTCTCTTGCGGGGTGATCTCACTGGAAACAAGTGGTCCGACGCTGTGGGATAATGGTGGAGATGTCCCGACAACTGTTTCTTGATGTGTGACAACCCTGACAGGACTTGGTTGTCCTTCTTCCGGGTTGGAGAGTAAGTGTTGCTCATCCTCTTTTAAATCAATGAAGGAATCATTAACCTACAAAACCATTAAAAATGTGCATACTATCAATGAAATGAATGAATAAATAAAACATTAAATTGTGCGATAAACTAAATGTTTAACCTTTGCATGACCAAGTTTTTTAAGGGCCTCGTGAATCTCAACTGCTGTCCAACCATGATTTGTTGGCCATCTTAGCTTAGGAGGCCTAGCCTCTGGAACATGAGGATTAAAGGTGTGCTAATAAAACCATAGTTGATTATATGTCATATCAGAAAGAGGAATGTCAAAAACAATAAAACTCCAAATAACATAAGAATGTATATTAATTGTTTGGATAAACAAATTCTTATAGTTAAAATAAAAACAAAACCCTGGATATATCCAAGTGACTGTTTTCTTCTTAATTTTTTGGAAAGATGCTCACTTGATCGATGATAAATTCGCAAATGGTAGCAGACCAATTAAAAGAAGAAAACCTCTGTACATTTTCAGCAAAGGCAAGAAGTCTCGCAGGCACACTAACNTGTGAATCTCAACTGCTGTCCAACCATGATTTGTTGGCCATCTTAGCTTAGGAGGCCTAGACTCTGGAACATGAGGATTAAAGGTGTGCTAATAAAACCATAGTTGATTATGTGTCATATCAGAAAGAGGAATGTCAAAAACAATAAAACTCCAAATAACATAAGAATGTATATTAATTGTTTGGATAAACAAATTCTTATAGTTAAAATAAAAACAAAACCCTAGATATATCCAAGTGACTGTTTTCTTCTTAATTTTTTGGAAAGATGCTCACTTGATCGGTGATAAATTCGCAAATGGCAGCAGACCAATTAAAAGAAGAAAACCTCTGTACATTTTCAGCAAAGGCAAGAAGTCTCGCAGGCACACTAACTTTGCTCGAGGGGAAAAATAAATTCGTTAGTAAAACCTTCAAGTATAACTGCTCAAAGGGAATGGAAGAACCTCCTTCAGAAAAATTCGCCAGTTGGTCCTTTGTTTGTCAGGCATCCACACCAGATGAGGGGGTTTTCTTCCACACAACTGCCTCCCCTCTGTTATAAGCGTGTCGACACTATTTTATTTAAGGAGTTGCCCGTTGGAAGTTGTCGGTCACCGGAATCAAAATCTTGTCGCCCGCTTTGGAAGGACATTTAATATATATATATATATATATATANGAAGACTTAAGGATGAGGCTCGATCAAATAAACTAAGAAATATATGACATTCGTTTGGTCTGTGAAACCATTTTATTTGCCGACAAGTTCCCCTATTTAATACAAAGAATTAAATATGTTTTATATTAAGCTGGGTTCAGACAAGCTTCCTATAAGGGCAAGCCCCTATAGTTAATTACATCTTAAATGACCAAAGTCACCGAAGAAGCTCTCGATAAAAATCAGGAAATATTATCTTCAAGGAGTTTCAAAGGGTAGGACTTTTCAATCCAATAAAAATTAGGAAATATTATTTTCAAAGAGGTCAAAGGATAGGACTTTTCAACAAAATCGGACAAAGAGGTGTGAAATGGGAATGACTCAAATTTGGAACATTTTGTTTTTGAAATCCAAAGGAGGAAAAACTAAGGGATGTCATGGATCCGTAGGAGAACCTTGGTGACTTCCCAGTCTATCTTATTGTTTGGCTTCGGTTTTGAGGAGAAATTTATTTGAGTGTTTCATCTTGGCAATTTTATTAGTTTAGGACTTACATTTTTATGAAATGATCACACAAATAACTTGAAAGATGTGAGGGTTTAGGTCGTGACGGATGACAATCTTGGAATCCTAAGACGAGTTAGGGCTTATATTGTACAATAGAGTTGTACAAAGGCCTAAAGATAAGGTGAGGATTTATGTTGCATAAGAAAATGACCTCGAAATCCTATGACTTGGTTGTTTAATTCTAAGGAAAGAATGACTTAGCTGGAGAAGACAGGTTTTGCTGTTAAAGATGGTCGTGCTACCCACAGGGCTAGCTCCAAGCTCCTAATCATTGCGAGTTTAAGTTTTTTAGTTTGTCAAGTTATGATGTCAAATCAAATGGCCCTATGGTTGTAGTTCCTTAAAAAAATTTATGGAGGCATGTTAAAGTTGATTAAAGCGACACCGGTTAGGATCATACGGTTCCCTGTTATGGTATCACTATTTTCTATCGAATTTACTTAGTTCAAATGAATTTACTAAACTCAACTTAATGAGTTCCATACTTTCATTTAAACCGTGGGAAACCTCGTTAGCAACCGTAGGTTACCTTCTCCAAGGGATTCCTGATCATCTGATTTAGACGTCTTAATTTAGTTGTAATTGTGGTTTTGTGATGTTTGTGATTAAATTTTTAGTTTTCTTATATTGTGAATGTTGTGGAGGTGATTTTTATCTTGGTTGATTTTAGTTTTGGTTTTGGTTTTGCGGCTATCCTAGTAGTTTTGGTTTTCATGCAGGGTGAAATTATTGTTTAGCATGCAAGTTCGTATTTTGGTTATACATGCAGGTCAGTAAGTAAGTAATGTACTTAAAAAGTACGGGAAACCAAAAAGGCAGGTAAATAAATCACGATAAAAGCGTACCTAGATGGTCTTCCCGTCATCTACAACTGAAACTCAAAATGCATGTAAGGGCATTTTATGTAAAGCGGGGAAAATAAGGTTCCTAGATTATATCTTGGTGAGTCCTTAATGATTTGATTAAGGATGATTTTATTAAGCAAAACATATCAAGTTTAGTAGACCTCCGAGGTATCCAACAAGTCAGGAGAAAAAGTCAGGTCCATGCTTTTCCCTCACCGCCTGGTGAAAAGTCTCGAGCTCCTTTAAACTTATTATATTGCTTAATAATCCATCCTGTAAATATTTCTAGTGTTCAATGAACAGTTATGTTTCAATTATCCCTAAGAGTAGGGTGATTATCATTTATCCTTCAATTTGAGAATTATGTAGGTGAAGACCCTTAAAGCGGCAAGTTAGTGTTATTAAGACACTTAACCAATTTTTATTTTAACTTGGGCTTGTAGTGTTTCAAAGGTATCAATTTTTATTCACTTTTCTAAAATTCATTTAACCAAATTTGATTTAGCTCAAGTCACCACCAAGCCCTTAAGATCCTGATGAATGTCTTAGTCATNATGTGTAGAGGCCTTCTCTGACTTTGAAAAATCAGAGAATATCCCCCAAGACAGAGGCAACAACATGCCAAAATATCAAACCATGGTGAAATGTCTACATGCATCGAGAGTTAAAATACTCAAAACCCAATTTAATTAATTAAAAATAAACTTCAAATTATTTCTGTATTGTTCTCCCATGTTTACTGAGCAAGATAGTATTTTTATTTTATTTTTTTGATTTTTTTATACAAAGATATGAAATTTTAAAGATCAGACATTTAAATAAATCAGAAAATACCCTNTTTCAAGGAAAATTCCATAACTTGCCCAAGGCAAAGCCTAATCACTTGAAATTTTTACTGGAGGTAGACTCAGACCATAGAAACACTTGACCAAACGTTCATGATTTTTTGAGTTTTATTTGAATTATTAAAATTATTTTAATTTTTGGAGTATTAAATAATTATAAAATATTTTAAATGTAGAAAATTAAGTTTTACATTTTTATTAAATCTCTCTGAGGTCAAGGAACCCAAAAAAATAAGTTTAATATTTTTCTTTGAATTAATAAAATTATTTTTAAGTGAAATATTAAGAAAAATTCATTTTTAGCCTTTAAAAATNCTTTCATTTTTCTTTGAATTAATAAAATTATTTTTAAGTGAAATATTAAGAAAAATTCATTTTTAGCCTTTAAAAATTATTTTAAGCTTTAAAATTCAATATCTTCACTTAGAAAATTAGGAAAATTTTCCAATTATTTATAAGTGCTTAAGAAACAATTTAGAATATTTCCATGAATTTTACTAATTTTGTGATTTTTATTAATTTTTAATTATTTAAATATTCAAAATAGGCTTAAAAATGAAGTTTTTATTTTATTTAAAATTTCATTTTTAGAAAATTTATCTAATTATAGAGAACTCCCAAAACTAATTCTTATGATTTTTTGAGTTATATTTTAATTATTAAAAATCATTTTAGTGTCAAAAATGTCATTTAACTTAGAAAATCAAGTTAAGTTATCAAATTAGCTCCAAATATTTTAAAAATTTTATGGGGAGTTTTCTGAACTTTAAATCATAGTGTAGAATCAAAATCAAGTTATTTAGATGTTTTTTTTTTCTCAAATTAATTTCCTTTCTGCTTTAGGGTTTTATAAGAGTTAAGTTTGTTCTTAATGACTTAACCCATGAAAAATTTTTCGAAGGGTTCTTTGGTCACNAGAGTTCTCTGAACTTTAAATCATAGTGTAGAATCAAAATCAAGTTATTTAGATGTTTTTTTTCTCAAATTAATTTCCTTTCTGCTTTAGGTTTTATAAGAGTTAAGTTTGTTCTTAATGACTTAACCCATGAAAAATTTTTCGAAGGGTTCTTTGGTCACAATAAACATTCCAAAATTTTATTGGATTTTCCTAAGCAACATGCTAATTATTATGATTAATTTATGCAAATAATAGACACAAACTTGAAAAATATGGATCTGTGTATAGAGGCCTTCTCTGACTTTAGAAAATCAGAGAATATCCCCCAAGACAGAGGCAACAACATGCCAAAATATCAAGCCATGGTGAAATGTCTACATGCATCGAGAGTTAAAATACTCAAAACCTAATTTAATTAATTAAAAATAAACTTCAAATTATTTCCATATTGTTCTCCCATGTTCACTGAGCAAGATAGTATTTTTATTTATTTTTTTTTGATTTTTTTATACAAAGATATGAAATTTTAAAGATCAGACATTTAAATAAATCAGAAAATACCCTATTTTTCTACTTAACCACGCGGCGCTGACTGAATCCTAGGCAGCTCCGAACGACGATGGGGCACACTCCCATTCGTTGTGCTTTCCACCCTGGCATGCCACGCGGCCCGCGGTTCAGGTACCAAGAGTTTGTCCAGCTATATCTTGTCTGTTGATGACATAAACACGCGATCGAACGACTCCCCATCCTCATCCCCAAGTAGGCTAACCTGAGAACTGTCCACACTAAAACCCTAAGATCTCTCTAGACTCAACCAAATCTCATGGGGTTTGTTCCTAGAGCTTCATCTNGCTCCCCATCCTCATCCCCAAGTAGGCTAACCTGAGAACCGTCCACACTAAAACCCTAAGATCTCTCTAGACTCAACCAAATCTCATGGGGTTTGTTCCTAGAGCTTCATCTACTCAAGACGGACCTATCTATATGGATTATGCGATATAAAATACAGTAAATACGTATGGAGGGTCGAAATAAGCTTGGTTTAGGGTTGGAGTTCAATACCTTTGTCTGAGAGGGGAGGCCTCAATCAAATGGTTGTGGTAGCTTTGATTGGTCCCAACAAACCTCTAGATGAAGTCCCAAGCCTTGGTGAATGGTCTAGGTATGAATTTGATCAAGCTCGATTTTAGGTGTTGGTCTAGAGCTAGTTTGAAGGCTATTTCAGAGGGGGCTTTTATGGGGAATTAACTTCTTTCACTGTGGGGATGGTGTGTGCATAGTTAATTGGAGTTTAGTTTGCTGTGGAGATGTGGGGAGCTCTTTCCTGGTTTCAACTGAAACTTTTAGCTCAAAATTGAACTCACACAGAGGGAAAATGGTGGGCTTGAACCGAGGAGGTCTTAGGGAGTCTCTGGAAGCAAATTGGAAGAGTTCCCTTAAGAAAATTTCAGCTCTCCTCCATTGTCCATGGAGGTGAGNCCAGAGAGGGAAAATGGTGGGCTTGAACCGAGGAGGTCTTAGGCAGTCTCTGGAAGCAAATTGGAAGAGTTCCCTTAAGAAAATTTCAGCTCTCCTCCATTGTCCATGGAGGTGAGATTTAAATAAAATGGCCTAGGCTGGCTTCCAAGGCCAATTGGGGGGTGGAAAATATTGCTTATGTGGAGGGCAGAGAAGCCCTAAAGAGCAGTTGAGATGATTTGGCTTCTAGGTTTAAATTGGGTTGAATTTGTGGGTGGTGGCTCAAGGTTTGGCCATTTTCCGGCCACCAAGGTGGCTGGCCAGCCAGGGAGTGGTCACCTCTTGGTTCATGAAGGTCAGGGGGTGGCTAATGATGATTAACTCCCTATAACAATCAATGATGGAGGAGATTTTGTGGTTAAGGCCTAAAAAAGGGAATGAATCCCTTAATTTATGGATCCATTGGTCCATAGCATGTCATGGCTGGTCCAATGAGGTCTAGCTTGGTCCTTAGGAGGAGCTTAGTGGCTATGGAGTCATAAATTTTGTGACTTTAGGGTGGTTAGGNTGATCCATTGGTCCATAGCATGTCATGGCTGGTCCAATGGGGTCTAGCTTGGTCCTTAGGAGGAGCTTAGTGGCTATGGAGTCATAAATTTTGTGACTTTAGGGTGGTTAGGCCAATTTTGGTGCATGGGTTCATGTGGGTCAAAATGGCTAGATGTTGGGTTTAGGTTAGGCTGACTAAGTTAATTAGCCCAAATGATTGATCAAAATTGTGTAGATGATTGTAATGAATATTTTTGGTGAAGGATTGGAATGATTTTTAGTTCAATTGGGGGTTCAATTTGAAGGATTTAGGAATTTTGGTCACTTTGGGCATGTTGGACTAGACTTGGGTCTAGATTGGGCTAAGCTTGGGTTAAGTCCAAATTGATTATGGAAATGGTCAATAGGAATTTCATGAAGAGTTTTAAACATAAATTGTGTGCCAATTTTGGGGCTAAGATATTAAATTTGGTGAAATTTGGAGATATGGCCAATTTGGGGGAAATTTAGGGTTTTTTTAACTCAGGTCAAAATTAAATGAAATTGAGTCTTCACCAAGGCCAATTTAAGGTCAATTTTGATGTGTAGGATTGTTATGAAGAGTTTTCAACACAAATTATAGCAAATTGAGTAGGCTATGAGGTTCAATTTGGTGAGATTAAGTCATGTAGCCAAAATTGGAGGTTTGACTTAGATCAAAATTTGGCTCAATACATGGGCCAATTGAGCTTAGATTTAGTTTAAATTGGTCATATGGAAGATTAATTTGAGGTTAGGATTGAAATTATGGGAGATTGGGTCCAAATTGATGTACATTTGAGGTGAATTTGGGGAATTTGGGCCTTTAAAGGCTATTTGGGGGTTTTGGTCAAAATGATCATATTGGTCAAATTTGGTCTAATTGAGGGGTCCAAATGAGTTTTGGNGACTCAGGTCAAAATTAAATGAAATTGAGTCTTCACCAAGGCCAATTTAAGTTCAATTTTGATGTTTAGGATTGTTATGAAGAGATTTCAACACAAATTATAGCAAATTGAGTAGGCTATGAGGTTCAATTTGGTGAGATTAAGTCATGTAGCCAAAATTAGAGGTTTGACTTAGATCAAAATTTGGCTCAAAACATGGGCCAATTGAGCTTAGATTTAGTTTAAATTGGTCATATGGAAGATTAATTTGAGGTTAGGATTGAAATTATGGGAGATTGGGTCCAAATTGATGGACATTTGAGGTGAATTTGGGGAATTTGGGCCTTTAAAGGCAATTTGGGGGTTTTGGTCAAAATGATCATATTGGTCAAATTTGGTCTAATTGAGGGGTCCAAATGAGTTTTGGAGACATTTGGAGTGATTTTGGAGGTTTTGGGAAAGTTTGGGGCCAAGGGTATTTTTGTAATTTTGGCAATTTTTGGGGTAGTTTGGTAAATTTGGCATTTTTTTGGTAGTTTTGGATATTTTGGGTATTTTTAAAAGGCTTGAAATGATTTTTGGATAAGTTTGGGTATTTTGTATGGATTTGAGGATTTTGACCAAATTTGAGATTTGGGGGTGTTTAGGTAATTTGGGTAGGTTTGGGGTGAAATGTCNGATGGATTTGAGGATTTTGACCAAATTTGAGATTTGTGGGTGTTTAGGTAATTTGGGTAGGTTTGGGGTGAAATGTCAAATTGAGTATTTTGGTAGGGTTGGGGTATCAACCACCCTACATGAGCTATGGACCAATGGAATCCCAATTTGGGTCCTCTATGCACTGGTCTAAGCTAGGGCTATTGGGTTTAGGAGACCATCTAAATGAGTCTCCAAAGGATCAAGGGACCAAAGTCAACAATTTTAGGTTTAGGGTTGTGAGTGATTGTGGGTGAGAGTGTGTAGGTAAGTGTAAGTGAGTGTATTAGCTCCAGACCAACACCCAAGGTCAACCCTAAGGGCAAGCAATCCTATGGGAACTCACCTTGAGCTCCCCCATATTGACCTTACCTACTAAGAGCTAGAGGTTAGGACCAATATGTGGAACTTCAAGTTGAGCAAAGAAGAGTTTAGAGTTTCTAATTATGAGGGTTCCTTTTCTAGTTTTCTAGGAATAGTGAACAGGAAAGTCTTATGGCTGGACCTTAGGCTACTAAAGAGTAAAAACTAAACCTTAACCAAAAGTGAGGTCAACAAAGCGCCAAGTGTTCAGAGTGCAATTTTACTTATTTCCCACCCATTCTGAACACCCTCCTCTCGTTATCCCAACATCTCAAAATGTGCAATGTCAACACATTGTCCTGTGGATATAGAGGCATATCAAAGAAGTGGAAGACCTTCATTTCTTTTAAAGAATTCATCATCTCTTCCGATAGGAGATGTTAGGCACTATCCAAAGCACCCTTACAGCAGATGGACGATATCTGCAATTGAATGTCCTTGCATTCATTAACCTACAAAGGAAAGACATGAAATCAATATATTACATATACAGCTATAAAACTCCATATGAAAGAAATATAGGCATTTGTAACTCAATAACACTAGAATAACACCATAATAATACCCAATCACAAAAGTGTTATGAAAGGACATTCATGGTCTTATATGTGCTATGCTTGTTTGTAATAACACCCAATAACAAAAGTGTTATGCAAGGACATTCATGGTGTTATATGTGTCGCATAACACTTTGTTATTGAGAGAAATAAGTGTTATCCGCTCAATAACATCCAATCACACAAGCATAACACTTCAAAAAAAAACCACTTTGTCATTCACTACAACAAATGACATTAATAACACCCCTACAACATAGCTATACAACACACACACAACTTTACAACACAATAATAAAGCAAAAATGTATTCTTAACTGAATAACACATAATAACACAATAATAACACCACTGACACTCAACTGTGTTATTGAATTATTACGGGGTGTAAACACATATGACAGCATAAATTACATTAGTAACATCCAAAATCAAAACCATCCAACACCTATGCAACTTCAAAACACTAAATAATACCATAATAACATCAACATTTCATCTGTGTTATTCAATTATTTATGACTTTAAACACATATGGGAACATTCAATATCATCAGTAACATGCAAAGAACACATGAATTATTTGGTGAGAACACTACTTCAATAACACACCATTCAGCCTAGTACAAATGGAAGACAAATATAATAATAACATAAGGGAAATACTGTAATAACACAACAATAACACAACAATAAATTCATTGATTTCCAACAAAAAGACTATTTCTTGCAACTCTAATCATTGCCTCGATGAATTTGGAGCACTCCTCTTTTCTTCCGTTTGCTTACGATTCATTTTCGAAAAAATCAAACTTCTGAACTTCAAACGTCGAACGAAGAAATGCCTCTCCCTCTTGCTTTGAATAATGTAGACCCTGGTGTGCTCGCTGGAACCCTAGCACCGAACTGTGAAAATCGAAACGTCGAGACGGGGGAATCCGAGACATGTGAGCTCACCTCGAAATACTGCTTTACGACTCTTCATGCTCTTTTTTAACGCAAAAATGATTTCGTAACGCTTTTTGGGTTTGTGTCAGGCCTGGCCACCTCCGCGATTTGTTTTTTCAGCTGGAAATTTACTGTAGGACCCACGTGCCACGTGTCACCGTGTCATTGGCCTCCACATGACTCTCTACGTTAGGAGTCCTGAACCAATACGAGCTCAGGGCAGAAAGGTCNAACACCGCTTGGATTCATCTGTGTTATTCAATTATTTATGACTTTAAACACATATGGGAACATTCAATATCATCAGTAACATGCAAAGAACACATGAATTATTTGGTGAGAACACTACTTCAATAACACACCATTCAGCCTAGTACAAATGGAAGACAAATATAATAATAACATAAGAGAAATACTGTAATAACACAACAATAACACAACAATAAATTCATTGAGTTCCAACAAAAAGACTATTTCTTGCAACTCTAATCATTGCCTCGATGAACTTGGAGCACTCCTCTTTTCTTCCGTTTGCTTACGACCCTTCATTTTCGAAAAAATCAAACTTCTGAACTTCAAACGTCGAACGAAGAAATGCCTCTCCCTCTTGCTTTGAATAATGTAGACCCTTGCGTGCTCGCTGGAACCCTAGCACCGAACTGTGAAAATCGAAACGTCGAGACGGGGGAATCCGAAACATGTGAGCTCGCCTCGAAATACTGCTTTACGACTCTTCATGCTCTTTTTTAACGCAAAAATGATTTCGTAACTCTTTTTGGGTTTGTGTCAGGCCTGGCCACCTCCGCGATTTTGTTTTTTCAGCTGGAAATTTACTGTTGGACCCACGTGCCACGTGTCATCGTGTCATTGGCCTCCACATGACTCTCTACGTTAGGAGTCCTGAACCAATACGAGCTCAGGGCAGAAAGGTCNTGTGGAATTGAGAGGGGGAAATGGATTGGATTGAACTTAGGGACTCTTAGGGAAGCTTTCAGANTACTAAAGAGGAAAAACTAAACCTTAACCAAAAGTGAGGTCAACAAAGCGCTAAGTGTTCAGGGTGCAATTTTACTTATTTCCCACCCATTCTGAACACCCTCCTCTCGTTATCCCAACATCTCAAAATGTGCAANGCAATTCTTTTATTTGATTCATTTGTGTTGTTATTTGTCTTAGTGATTGAGTTTTTGGTTTAGTTTGATGTTTGATTCTTTTTTTGAGTTAAGATCAGAAATGCCACCTCTGGAGTCTTTATTGTGTCGATCTAAAACACATCTAAACATGATTTAATCTTTTTAAAGTTTGAGTGGGTTGGAGTTATGTTCAACTTTAACCATTTATTAAAATTCAACTGTACTTTTGAAAATTTGTTTAGATATGAATAGTACATGGAAGAAATTTTAATTTTATTCTTGCTGATGAGTAATTTTGAGCTCAATTCTTTTGATTAATGCTTCTTTCATTCTACTATGATGATGTATTAAGGTTTCCCTTTAATTTCTTTACTTCCTTATTTTGAAGGTTATTATGAATGAGGTTAATTAGCTATCTTTTTTTGGTTTAATAACTATCTCTTTCTGGTTTTATTATTTCTGAGTTTATTATCTTTTTTAATGTTTAGCATATGGATATAATGAAGGCTATTATGAGAGACTATTTTGGTGTGCATTACCTTGTTTGATGGGGTTGTCCACTTCATTTGTGTTGTTGTTTGTCTTGGTGATTGTATTCCTACTTTAGTTGTATGTTTGGAGGTTATTTGGTCTCTTTTTTAGGTTTTTAGAAAGGTTCTCTATCCTTGTGACCCCCCCCAAAATAAAATTTATCGAATGTCGTGCTAGGTAACTAACAAATTATTAAAGGCATAAGTTTTAAGCCAATTAGTTTAATGTAAATTTCATAAGATACTAAAATACTTTTACTATGTATATACATGTATTAATTTAAGAAAAAAAAAGTTTAAAATCCTACATTTATATCAAGTACACCATATTAAAGGAGTTGAATAAAAAATTTGAACCNGTTTAAAATCCTACATTTATATCAAGTACACCATATTAAAGGAGTTGAATAAAAAATTTGAACCAAGCATGCAATTTGGTTAAACGAAGTGCAAGACTCCATTAAAGAATTATAAATAATGTAGAATGCTTTCTAAAATAATTCGCTAAATAGAATCTATTGTTTATTCTTGGAAATTTCATAAAAATCACATTGTGGATCAAAAGAATTAAATGAAGAGCTTGGCTATGAATTAATCGAAAGCTACAAGTTTTCACATAACATCAATTTTTTTAATTCTCATTTTCAGAGTGAACCTTAATTCTAGAAGTACATACTCATACTTTTCTTATTTGTTCATTGCCTGAATGCCTAGCTAAATTGACCTAAGGATGGATGCACCTTGTAGGCTAATCTGTGAAATCCTANTAGAGTGAACCTTAATTCTAGAAGTACATACTCATACTTTTCTTATTTCTTCATTGCCTGAATGCCTAGCTAAATTGACCTAAGGATGGATGCACCTTGTAGGCTAATCTGTGAAATCCTAACTCCGAAGTTGTTTGTTATTGATTCTTTATTGTTATATATTTTTGTCCCATGTTTGGTTTTAAAAGATTGGGTTCTAACATGTTTATAATGGGTTGTTCGTATTGAGCCTAAAGGTAAGGCAAATGATAATAAGAATGTTTGGACATTTTATCTATGCATAAAGTATTCTCACTTAGAATATAGTCTTTTTTTTTTAATTTTATAAAGTGTGCCTCAATCATCCTGGAGCAATAAGAATAAGTACATGATTATTTGTTGAATTATTCTCCTTCTATAGGTTGGCCAATAAATTGATTAAAATGCTCATTAGAAAATAAACTTTATTTTATTTATTAACATTATAATTATACGAGATAACTATATATGATTGTTGTAACCATTCCACAGTAGTTGCTAAATAATGTATAGCATTTTATAAATTATTGTGTCTAGCTATTATGAGGTTCTTCAATATTTTCTTCCAATTTTGAAATACCTACATCCAAATATCTTTTTTTATAATTACTTTATTTGTCCTTCATATATAATTACTGATGATTGGTTAAGGAATTATAGTAAGTTTCAATTAGTAGGAAGAATTTTTAATAAATAAAAATAAGGTTTGTTTAGAAAAAAAAAAATCTTTATCTTAGATATTAAAAATCATAAAGTAAATATTATTAAATAAAAAAAATCTAATTATTTATCATTCATATTATTAAATTATAATAATTTTCATTTAGATCTAAAGTAAATCTATTTATTTTTATGCATAAAGATTTTTCAAAATAAAGTTGTCAATCAAGAGCATAATTTATTTAATTTTTAATGTATAATTTATAAATATTGATTTACAAAATTTCATAATAACAAAAAAGAGTTTACAGAAAAATTATTTTCATGATCATAAAAAATTCGATCTAAAATAATAACTCACCTATATACAAAATCTTAATAGTAATCAATAATCTATACTCAAATTAAGCCTCATCCTTCTCTAAAAACAACACATAAATAAAACAAGGATGAGCAATAATAGATGAATAGGTTACTAAATATCTAATATAATTTTCAATAAATAAAAGACAAAAAATTATTTATTTATCATAAAATATCTTATAAATAGTAAGGTTTGCTTCAAGTGAACCAATAAAGTATCTCAATATACTGCATGCCATGTCTAACAAGTTGATTGTTAATAGATGAAAACTAATGCCAATTACAAGCATGTGTCACAAGAAAAAAAATACAAGCAATCCTCTTAAGATGCTGTAAAAAATGAAATCTCATAACATGAAATAGTAAATAATAATTTTAATTGGATTCAAATAAAAAATAAAAAAATGTTAATTTCTTAATAGTTCAAAATGCTGTAAATTATAATTTTAATTGGTCATCCAACCAACTACATTTTTCTTTCTTTTTTTTTTTGCAAATATATTTTTTTTACATTCACCACTAAGCCCTTAAAACTTAATGGGTAGATTTGTAATTTTTAGAAAAATTTAAATATTTATACTTTTATCCTTATCAGAAATCATAAATCACTTTAAAACCATTAATTGGCATTTTAAATCAGTGGGTTATGATCTTTCAAGGTCAAACCCCCAACCTGAATATCCTCTTATTTAATTACACTTCCGAATTTCTTCAATTTAAGAAATTACAAATTTATCCTTAATGAGACCAAAGTGAGATTGGTTACTACCATTTATCCCTTTTATATTTCAATCATATGGATATGTCAATTAAGATCATTCATTACCGATTTACCCTTTGGTTAGGCCTAAATACTAATTAAGAGTTAAATTCCAAAATTACCGTTTTGCCCTTAGGACCTTAACATCTCATAATTCATTAAATTAAACTCAAATAATTTAAAAATTTTATGTTACCCCACTCATGGGTTAATTAAAACATCAGAGGAGAAAATGTTATTTTTTTTGAATTTATTTAATTTTATAATTATTTTAATGCAAAAATAGAGATTTTAAAATGAAAATTCAATAACTCAACCAAAACAAAACCTCTATCCTTAAGAAAAATACTGAAGGTTCATCTAGGTCAGAGGACCACTTGGACCAATTTTCATGATTTTTAGAGGTTTAATTTAATTATTAGAATTATTTATTTTTTTGAGTATTAAATAAATATAAAATATTATTTAAATGAAAAATTAAATTTTTTATTTTCCTTAAATCTCTCTAAGTTCAGGAAATCGAGAGAAATAAATTTCATAATTTTATGATTTATATTTTAATTATTAGAATTATTTTTGTGGAAAATTAAAAAAAAATTATTTTAAGCCTTTAAAAATTAATATCTTGACTTAGAAAATTAGGAGAATTATTTTAATTGATCCCAAGTGATCAGAAAGCCAAATATGACATTTTAGTGTGTTCTTACAATTTTGCAATTTTTATGATTTTTTAAATTAATTTTTAATTATTTGAATATTTAAAAATAGCTTAAAAATGAAATATTTATTTTAATTCCATTTTTATTTTTCTTAGGTTCCTCTGGTCATAAGGAGCTCCCAAAACTAATTTGGTGATTTTTTGAATTGTATTTTAATTTTTATAATTATGCAATTTCACTTAATTAATCAATTTTAGTGGTCCAATTAATTCCAATTGAATTAAAATTTTTATGGCAAGCTCCTCTAACATTATATTAAAGTGGAGAATGATTTTTATGCCATTTACATTTATAATTTTTTCGATTTAATTTTCTTTCATTTTTTGGGGGTTGGTGACAATCAGGGTTATTCTTAATGAGTTAAATCAAGTTTATATTTTTGCTAGGGTCCTCTGACCNTTGGTGACAATCAGGGTTATTCTTAATGAGTTAAATCAAGTTTATATTTTTGCTAGGGTCCTCTGACCACAATAAATCTACCAAAATAAGTTTTGTATTTTTCTGATGAATATTCAAGATTTTATGATTTTTATACCAAAACGGGGACCTTTAGCTTGAAAATTAAAAATCTATAGTTAGAGATGCTCACTGACCTTGGAAAAATCAGGGGAGATACCTAACAACAGAGAGATCAAAAGCCCCATGGTTTCATGCCATGGTGAAATGTCTATGCCAAAATATGATATAAACTTGCAATACTGTATTTAATTAATTAAAAAAAAAGACATGCCAAAATATTTTGATTTTTTTCCCACATTATTCTCCTGTGTTCGCTGAGCATGAGGATAATTTTCTTTTATTTTTATGATTTTTCTATACCANATGCAATACTGTATTTAATTAATTAAAAAAAAAAGACATGCCAAAATATTTTGATTTTTCTCCCACATTATTCTCCTGTGTTCGCTGAGCATGAGGATAATTTTCTTTTATTTTTATGATTTTTCTATACCAAGATATAAATTTTTAAATGTTGGTTGATTTAATTAATTCACAAAATACCCTAATTTTCTTACTTATCCAACTCATCCTCGTACGCGTCGAAAGGACACGTGTCACCGCGGGATTGGCTGCCGCCATCTGGGNCACCAAGATATAAATTTTTAAATGTTGGTTGATTTAATTAATTCACAAAATACCCTAATTTCCTACTTATCCAACTCATCCTCGTACGCGTCGAAAGGACACGTGTCACCGCGGGATTGGCTGCCGCCATCTGGGTCAGCCCTTCATTCACGTGCTAAAGTTTTGTCTGACGGTATCATGACCCTCCATTCGATACACGCGCGATCGGACGGTCCCCCATCTTTGTCCCCAACTGGTATATCCCGAGAGCCGCCCACCTTATAACCCTAATTTCTCCCTCGATACTTAATCAAATCTCATGGGGTTTGTTTCTATAGATGCTTCTAGACTAGGAGAACACATATATATGGTTAATCAAGTCCTAAATCGAGTNTGATCGGACGGTCCCCCATCTTTGTCCCCAACTGGTGTATCCCGAGAGCCGCCCACCTTATAACCCTAATTTCTCCCTCGATACTTAATCAAATCTCAGGGGGTTTGTTTCTATAGATGCTTCTAGACTAGGAGAACACATATATATGGTTAATCAAGTCCTAAATCGAGTCTATAGGCATGGAGAACTAAAATAGGCTCAATTTGAGGGTAGAATTCAAAACCTTTGTCCAAGAGGTGTGGCCTCGATTGGGTGCTTCTAGAAGCTTGAGTTGAGTCCACAGAGCTCCTAGATGAAGCCTTGAGCTGTGATGAATTGTCTAGGTATGAAATCGATTGAGACTGATTTTGGGTGTTGATCAAATTCTATGCTAGGGTGGTCTAGTGATGGGGCTTTTGTGGGGGTTCTTCTTCATTTGGTGTTGGGATGGTGTGGTGCAAGCAATTTGGCTTTGATTGAGTGTGGAGGTATGGTGAAATATGTCTTTGTTTTGGCCTGATTTTGAGCTCCAAAATTGAGCTCAGGCACTGAACTTGGGTGGCTAAGGATGGTGGAATTGTTCTTAGAAAATAATAAGGGAGCTCTGGTGAAATTTTGATAGAGTTTGGTTAAGGTTTTGGTTCATCTCCTCTTTGGCCATAGAGGAGTGGGGTTTAAATAGAGGGGGTTGTGGTGCCTGTCATGGTTGACTGGTGCATGGAGAATGGTGCTTAGGTGGAGGGAAGAAATGCTCAAGTGTCGAATTAGGTTGGGGCACATCAGGTGCGTTCAATTTTGAGTTTTAGCCAAGGTGAAGCTCTTGGGTTTGGGTTTTCTGGCAGCCAAGGTGGTCGTTCGACCAGGCTCAGGTCACCATCTCACTGAGGATGATCAGTGGTGGGAAAATGTGAAGCCAATTGCATTTTTGAATGGGTAGAGGTGATTAATTGAATTGGAAAGTGTTTTGGGCTAGGTTGGGCTAACTTTGGGGCTAGCCCCACTGGAATGAGCTTGGGTGGCTTCCCATGGCTGACCAAGGTCAGATGAGCCGGCTGAAATAGTGTGGAGAGGTCCCTATCCAAAACATTTGGATAATCATGGGTTAGAGTGTGTCATTAAAAGGTTAAAACATTTTTTAAGAGAGCTTGAAAGTGGCTCCTCATTTTGCCACTAATGGCTTGGTGAGATGGCAAAGGCTCATATGGCTCACCTATGGCTTGGGGATGGCTTCATGGCTTGTCCTTGGCTCGGCCAATTTGCATGAGAAAAGATTTTTGAATTATGGGGTATTTTTGTCGAGTTTTCCATGAGGCTTTATTTGGATCAATTTTGGCATGAATTGGAAACTTAGGGAATGATTTTGATTAAATGGACGATGAGAGGAAATTTATCATGTGAACTTTTGGGTAAAATTTGAGCTTTTTGAATGACTTAAGGGCTTGGTCTTTTATAACTCAGATGAATTTGGGCTTGAGTTTGGGTTGGGATTGGGTTAAAATTTGGATCACTTGAATGTTTAATTTGGTGTAAGGGATATCATGAGGAATTTGGAATTGAAATTGGAGAATGTAGAAATCAATTTGGTTGTCATTCGGGCTAATTTGAGGAAATTGGACCTTTAAGGGCAATTTAGGGTTTTTGGTCAAAATGGGTCAATTTAGTCAAATTGGGTTCATGGGAGTGGTTTAAATGGATTTTGGGGACATTTGAGATGATTTTGAAATTTTTGGGAATTTTTGGGTCATGAGGGGCATTTTTGTAATTTTTGACAATTTTGGGGTATTTTAAGAATTTGGTGATTTTGGTCAATTTGGGTAGTGGGGAGCACTGTGAAATGTTTTTTGGACAAATTTGGGTACTTTGGGTAATTTTGGGATTTTTGGCAAGAATTAGGATTGTAGGGGTATTTTGGTAATTTTGATGAAAGTTTATGCTAGAGTGGGTAGGCAAGCCATGAAGCCATTTCCAAGTCATGAGAGTCATATGACGACTCACTTTGGATGTTGGTCCAAACCCTCTAAGCCAAGGGCTAGGGGTTTGGGTCCACCCATATGAGCCTTTCAAAAGGAGTCAGAAGACCAAATCAAGTGCAAGTGGTCTTAAGGTTTGGGGTATGTGAGAAAGTGTNTAACCCTCTAAGCCAAGGGCTAGGGGTTTGGGTCCACCCATATGTGCCTTTCAAAAGGAGTCAGAAGACCAAATCAAGTGCAAGTGGTCTTAAGGTTTGGGGTATGTGAGAAAGTGTNACCTAAGCGCCAGATCCGGCGCTTACGTGCCGGTTAAACAGAGAAGGGCGCACCTAAGCGCTGAGACCTCGCGCTTAAGCGTCAGTGGCAGTTACTAGACGAGTAAAATTTGTTTTCATGAATTTTNGGGAATCAAAATTTAGGTACCCACCCCGAGATGGGAACTAAAATTTAGGTATTGATACACCTAAAATATATAGCATTTTTAGACACATTTTGATACCTATTTTTGAGATATTATGCTTTAATGGAAGGTATTTTTGTGTTTTTCTTGCAGATACAAGTAAAAATGGAAAAAAAATGCTTAATGGAGTGAAAAAGGATCAAATTTGGAGCAAAAAGGTGAAAAAATATGCAAAAATGTTTTGGCGCCTAAGCGCCAGATCCGGCGCTTATGTGCCGGTTAAACAGAGAAGGGCGTACTTAAGCGCTGAGACCTCGCGCTTAAGCGTCAGTGGCAGTTACTAGACGAGTAAAATTTGTTTTCATGAATTTTGAAGAAGTTTTTGAGGCACCCATTGGCTTAATAGGTGATTGTAACCACCATAGACGAAAATTATCATGAAATGATGCATCTCTTGGGCAAATACATCGAATCAAGACACATTTTGAAGAGATTTCAAGGCACCTCTTGGAAAACTATAAAAGAAAGAAGAGAGGATTTATAAAAGAGTCCTGAAAATATTGGCAAGTTTTGAAAGTTCTTCTCTGGGGAGTTAGTTCGGAGAATTTCAGGAACAACTTTTTTTTTACTTTATCCTTTTTGTTATTTTGTTTTGAGTGATTATAAAAGAGAAGAGATTTAAAGGAACTTCAAGAGTTTGGTGGAGGACTTGAGATAAGTTTTTATCTTTTTGTTTTAGACTACTTTTGGTTTTAATCAAGACTTGTTGTTGGTTTGAAAATGATTTCTTCTTTTAAATTAAAGTGTAGTTTTGTTTTCTCCATGGATTCTGAGTAGTATTATTTATCTTTCTTCTTAAAATGATAAGTAATTAAGTTTTGGATGGAAGTTGTGGAGAGTATTGATCTTTAATGTTGGAAGAAGTTGTGATGATTTAAATCCATGCACTTCATTTACTTCTTGATTTGGCCAATCCAGATGTTAAAATTTGTTGTGAGAACATGTAAGAACCGGGCTGGTATTGTCTCAGTCAATAATTGAAAAGAATCACATGAGGTTGTATGAATGAGAATGTAGTTCATATGATTGAGTGCAAATAAATAGAAAAATATTCATTGATGGGTGTAGAGTTAGAGGACTTTAAAGTGATAGGTTAAAGCCCCCAACTTGGTTTATTATTTTACGTTCTGATAAGAGAATGTTAGCCCCCAGGTGGAGGGAATCGAGAGAACTTCAGAGTGAGAGCTAGTATCTTCCCTGCCTAGCCGGTCTTCAGAACTATTCAAACATTAAATTAGCCAATGTTCTTTATAGCATCTCTAGTAAGGGTAAAGAATATTATTCCTCCTATTTGGCAAAACACAATTTGCATACTTCCACAATAGAATTCCTATACTTATTACTGATTCATGATAAGAAGAAAGATATTTTCACATTAAATATTTTTCTTCTACAAAAACTTTAATTATCTTGTTACTGTTTCGTTAAAATATCAAAAATACTAAAAATATTTAAATTTTAAATTACTACAAAAATTATTTTTAGTTTAAGTAATTATCTTTTTAAAAATAGAAAAAAAACTTTATAAAAAGTGCATATTGCATAATCTTCCCTATGGGTTTGATATTCAGGTCTTAATCAAAAAGTCATATATTACTTGATAACGATACATATACATGCATAGTATCCCAAAAGAAGGGAATCCAAATTTAGGTACTGACCCCGAGATAGGAATTGAAATTTAGCTATCATCCCAGAAAAAGAATCAAAATTTAGGTGCTGACCTCGAAAGAAGTGAATCAAAATTTAGGTACTGACCCTGAGATAGGAATTAAAATTTAGGTATTAATCCCAGACAGAGAATCAGAATTTAGGTACAGACCTCGAAAGAAGGGCATCAGAATTTAGGTACTGGCCCCGAGATGGAAATTGAAATTTAGGTATCAATCCCAGATAGAGAATCAAAATTTAGTACCAACCTCAAATAAAGTAAATCAGANCAATCCTAGACAGAGAATCAGAATTTAGGTACAAACTTCGAAAGAAGGGCATCAGAATTTAGGTACTGGCCCCGAGATGGGAATTGAAATTTAGGTATCAATCCCAGATAGAGAATCAAAATTTAGTACCAACCTCAAATAAAGTAAATCAGAATTTTGGTATTGACCCCAAGAATTTCATGAGCGTGGAAAAATTTATCGGATGAGAAGGTGAAAAATTTAGGGAATTTAAAAGAATCAGACAAGCTTGCATTGACCTTGGAATTTCATGGAGGTGGAAAATTTCTTGAAAGGAAGGTAGAAAATTTAGGGAATTTAAAGGAATCAGACAACCTTGCACTGACCCCAGATTTTCATGGTTGCAGAAAATTTCTCGGAAGGAAGGCGGAAAATTTAGGGAATTTAGAAGAATCAGACGAACTTGCACAGACCCTGAAATTTCATGGAGGCAGAAAATTTCTCGAAAGGAAGGTGGAAAATTTAGGGAATTTAAAGGAATTAGACGACCTTGCATAGATCCTGGAATTTCGTGGAGGTGGAAAATTTCTCGGAAGGAAGGTGGAAAATTTAGGTAAGTTAAAGGAATCAAACGACCTTGCACCGATCCTGGAATTTCATTTGAAATTTTACGATAAGGAGGGATCCTAAAGCAATGAAGTATTATATGTAGCATCCTCAACCTTTAAAATATCGTGAGAATCAAAATTTAGGTATTGTCCCTGAATTCTGAGATTATCGAGATTTTGTGAAAATTTAGAGATTTCAGAATGTTGAGATTTCGTGAAAATATAGAGATTTCAAAATGTTGAGATTTTGTAGACATATAGAGATTTCAGAATGTTGGGATTTTATGGAGATATAGAGATTTCAAAATGTTGAGATTTCATGAAGGTTGTGACAAATTTGTACAGACAGAGATATTCGTGTTGTGCAAGTGGGGAGGAGGAACCTCAAACTTGAGAGGAACAAACTCACCAAATCTATCATTTTCTTTTCTTATTGTATCACNGGACATATAGAGATTTCAGAATGTTGAGATTTTATGGAGATATAGAGATTTCAAAATGTTGAGATTTTGTGAAGGTTGTGACAAATTTGTACAGACAGAGATATTCGTGTTGTGCAAGCGGGGAGGAGGAACCTCAAACTTGAGAGGAACAAACTCACCAAATCTATCATTTTCTTTTCTTATTGTATCACATTTAATTATCAAAGTATATTTTCAAAATTTAATTTTTGTTGGTTGATTTTCAAAAATAAATTTAAATTTTAATATCAAACTTTCGTTGTATTGTTCTTTGTTCATTATAATTCAGAACCAACGTATGGTTCCACGATNCCTATTGACCAGGCTAACCATCTTAAACTAGCTTGGTGAGCTATGGACCAAGGGTCCCATAATTTAAGGAATCTTATCCCATTTTTGGGCCTTAACCAAAATATCCCCCATCATCACTTGCCATTGAGGGTTAACCATAATTAACCCTCCCTCTGGCTCACCTGACCACCTGGCCACCACCCCTAGCCTTACCGGCTAGCTTAGTGGCTAGAAAATGCCAAAACTAAGAGCTATCACCCCTAAATCCAACCCAATTTCAATCGTAGAGGCCAGCTCATCCTAATGGCTCCTTAGAGCTCCTCAGCCCTCCACATAAGCAGCATTTTTCACCCATCAATTGGCCCTGGTGGCCAGCCCAAGCTCTTCTGTTTAAGTGAAGAGAGTTAGAAATTCTTGGGGAAACTCTGCCAAAATCTCACCAGAGATTCTCCAAGCATCTCTGAGCTCAAGCTAACCATCCCTGAGCTCAATCCAACCATCTCCCCCCTTTGGTTCCCTCGGTGAGAATTCAATTTTGAGCTAAAAAATCAGACCAAAACCAAGACATAGTCCTCCAAAGCTCCACAGTGAATCAAAACCCAATTAATTGTGCACACACCATCACCACAGTTAAAGGAGTTGATTCCCCACAATAGCCCCATCCCAAACAGTCTCTAACCTAGCTCTAGACCAACACTTGAAATTGAGTTTGATCGAAATCATACCTAGACAATTCACCAGAGCTTGAGACTTCATTCGAAGGTTCTTTGGATCTAATTGAAACTACCACAACCATCTGATTGAGGCCTCCCCTCTTAGACAAAGGTATTGAGATCTAACTCTAGCTTGAGCTTATTTTGATTCTCCATTTGTAATGACTTGATTTCATACTTNTAACTACCACAACCATCTGATTGAGGCCTCCCCTCTTAGACAAAAGGTATTGAGATCTAACTCTAGCTTGAGCTTATTTTGATTCTCCATTTGTAATGACTTGATTTCATACTTGATTAACCATATAAATATGTTCGTCTTGAGTAGATAAAGGTTTAGAAACAAACCCCATGAGATTTGGTTGAGTCTAGATGAATATCTTAAGGTTTTAGTGTGAATGTCTTACGGGTTAAGTCATTTGGAGACGATGACTGAGAGCCGTCTGATCACACGTTTATTCTATGGACAGATGAGATCAAGCTGAACGAGCGGATGATGAAAAAAGGTGGGCTGACGAGGCGCCTATGTGGCTGGCGGCGTCAAATGGCGAAGCGCCACATGGAGTCTTCGGAGCGGTCAAGGTTGAGGTGGCTCCGCGTGGATAAGTAGATAAATATGAGGATTTTTTATTTATTTTAATGTCTGATCTTTGAAAATTCATAACTTTCCCTAGAAAAATCATAAAAATAAAATAAAAATACTCTCTTACTCAATGAACAGAGGAAAATAATGTGGACTAAAAATAAAAATTAATTTCTTATTCCATAATTTTTAATAAATTAAATACCCCCTCGACTATTTTAATTTATTATGATCAAACATTGCTCACCATGGCTTGAAATTTTAAGGGTTTATTCCTCATGACAGAGGCTATGTCTTCTAATTTTTCCAATGTCAGAGGACATATCTATGCCTCTAACCTTAATTTTTAAGCTAAGGTGACCATTTTGGCTTATTTTAATTATATAAATCAAAATATCATTTAANAAATCAGGGTGAGTGTATTTTCTGCCTCTTTCATACGTTTCTTTGCCTAGCATAAGAAGGCTCTGTTCTTGTGGCGATTAGCATTAAGACGTTGAGTTCTTCTTAGTGGCGCATCTGGCATTTTTTCTTCATCAACACCGATTAAATTTCCCATCGGTGTGGTTATCACGGACGACAAATGACTAGTCTCTTCCATCGAATTTTGTTGTGTTATCACTTTCTTCCTCTTCAGCGAGGAGTCTTCTTTGGTACTGATCTTTAGCAATGACGATAATCCTTATTTCTCTTGGCGATTGACTATGTCCATCAGGGGACTTTCGTAGTCCATGTTGACCTGACCGAAGTCTAAGTCAAAGTCCGCGATGCCACCCTGAGCTGTTCTTTCTTTCTTTAGCTCGACATTCAAGCCGTCTCGAAAAGTGAAAACCAGATTTTGTCCTGACATTTTTTGCAGAAGATAGAAAAACATCATTGCGCTGAAATTCANAGAAAAGTGAAAACCAGATTTTGTCCTGACATTTTTTGCAGAAGATAGAAAAACATCATTGCGCTGAAATTCAACACGAACAATAACAAAAAAATGAAGTATTTCTTAAACAAAGTTAATTTTTAATTTATACAGATGCAAATTTTATTCAATTAATTAAACTTAATTTAATGAAATTTCAAAATTAGAAATAGAAGAAGAGAAATAAAGTGAGCAACTTTCAAAATTTTCATTTTATCGAGGTTAATTTTATGAGAAAATTTTAGACCCAGTCACAGACGCTTGGCTAAATAAATAACCCCAAAGCAATCAAAATTTCAAAAGAGTTGATTACAAGTAACGTCACATCGGGTAATATGTCTTCAAACATCGGCCATTAACTGGCAGCATAGGTCTTTTGCCTAAAAAATCTACCAGCTGGTAAGACCCTCCAGAATATACCTTCTTTATGATAAATGGTACCTCCCAAGTTGGTTCAAATTTCCCACCTAACTTTTGGTGTGCAAGAATAGGCCTTTTGAGAATGAGAACGAGGCCACTGACTTTGAGCGCCCTCGGGCGGACCAATTTGTCATGAGTATGCACCATTTTTTCTTGGTAGAGCTCCAAATACTATTGAGCATCTAATTGTTTTCCCTCGTGACTTTCCAATTCTTCAAGCCTGAGTTTTGCACTTTCTTTGGTTGTGAACTGGTTGGTGATGATGACTCTAAGGGATGGTGTCTAGACTTCTAGCAGCAGAATGGCCTCAGACCCGTACATAAGTGCGTAGGGTGTACATAGAGTAGGAGTTCTGAATGTTGTCTGGTAGGCCCTCAAAGCTTCTAATAATTTACTATGTTAATCTCTTTTATTTTCGTCCAATGTTTTCTTTAAGATTCGCACGAGCGTCTTATTGAAGGCCTTGATGTGCCTATAGTGTGTGCTATTTTTCTGCGTGTTTTATGTCAATTTAAATCCCCTATAATAGTGCCAAAAACTTGACCTGTCTCGAAATTACTGTTGACCTCNTGCACGAGCGTCTTATTGAAGGCCTTGATGTGCCTATAGTGTGTGCTATTTTTCTGCTTGTTTTATGTCAATTTAAATCCCCTATAATAGTGCCAAAAACTTGACCTGTCTCGAAATTACTGTTGACCTCATTTTTGGTAGAGGATTTCAAGGAGAGTCCCCATAGAACTGCTTGACATTAGGAATGACCCTGGGTGTTGGTCTGGAACAAGTTCACTCACTTACGCTCACTCCACCTATATCCACTTGCAACCCTAAACTCATATTTGTTGACTTTGAGCCATTGATCTTTCGGGAGNAAACTGCTTGACCTTAGGAATGACCTTGGGTGTTGGTCTGGAGCGAGTTCACTCACTTACCCTCACTCCACCTATATCCACTTGCAACCCTAAACTCATATTTGTTGACTTTGAGCCATTGATCTTTCGGGAGNGGACGGAACCCATACGGTACTTTACTTTTGTCCATTATTCTGAATGTCACAGACACTCTGCAATGTCATACTCCTGAAATGCAGTGTTTCGCCAGGTCAGCTCCGTTTCCCTTTAGAATTTGTACTAAACTCATTGGTAGCGGAATCTCGACAAATCCTATGAACTCCCCAGAGCCAACAATATTGATCTTTTTTCCAAATAGGATGTTACTTCAACTCATGAAAAACACAGAGCATAAGGGTCTTACGAAATCATGATGGTTTATGTGCAAAGGGATACAATCTCCTTCATCATAAATATTGATTATGCAACTTTTTGAAATGCAGTCCGTTGGTAGTATACTCCATCCAACCATCCTTTTGATCATTCTCTTTATCTTAGAAGGTAGAGGATCTACCTCACCATATCTGAGGATACCCGGGGGTTTCCTTTCCTATCTTCGACAAAGTTATAGCAACAACCACACTGGATGGTTACCCTGCCTTTCCCGTGCATCCATTTTTGTGGCTTTGAGTAAGTTTTATTTAATAGTAGGCCAGCTTGACCTCTGTCTCTCAGGTCAAATACACAGTCAAGAGTTCTTCTTTCATCATTTTCAGAGAAG
>JXCR01143458.1:32129-85332 GCA_002079205.1 Phalaenopsis hybrid cultivar
AATTTTCAAATTTTATAGAAATTTTTAAGAAGCTGACAATTAATATTCCATTTGCTGAAGCCTTAGAATAAATGTCAAGCTATGTGAAGTTTATGAAGGATATTCTTAACAGGAAAAATAAGTTTGAAGATAACAAGACTGTTGCACTTAGTGAGGAGTTCAGTGCTATAATTCAGAAAAAAACTTTTTGAAAAGTTTAAAGATCCTGGTAGTTACACTCTTCCATGTGTGATAATTGACATATTTTATGGGAAAGCTTTATGTGATTTAGGTATAAGCATTAAGCTTATGCCATTATCAATATTTAAAAGATTGGGATTAGGAGAAATATCCCCTACTATTGTGACTCTGCAGTTAGCAGATCGTTCAATAATATATCCTAAAGGAGTTATAGAAGATGTCTTAGTGAAAGTGGAACAATTTATCTTTCCTATTTATTTCATTGTGCTAGATATGAAGGAAGATAAGGAGATACCTATCATTTTGGGAGACCATTCCTAGCTATAGGTAGAGAAATGATAGATGTGCAGAAAGAGGATTTAACTATGTGCGTCAATGATCAGACAATTACATTTAATATTTCTAAATAAACCCTGCAAAAGGTAAAGATGATGAGTGTTATAGAATGGATGTGATAAGATATTTAAGTGAATGTCAATTTAAAATAACTTATGAAGAGAAATTTGAAATGAAAGAGTTAGAACATGAGCAAGAAAAGGAATTAGATCAATCTAAATATTTTTACAGGGAAGATTCAAATTATGTTCAAGAAAGCTTTGAAGTTTTGGACACGACAAAAAAGGATAAATCTTGTCCATCGATTGAAAAACTTCCTGAGCTTGAGTTGAAGTTAATTCCTGAACATTTAAAGTATGCCTTTTTAGCTGATTCCTTGATATTACCTGTTATAATTTCCTCAAAATTAACTATAGAAGAAGAAATGACTTTAATGAAAACTTTAAAGAGTTACAAGAAAGCCTTTGGATGAAAAATTGCTGATATAAAGGGAATGAGTCCTTTAATTTGTATGCATAGAATTTATATGAAAGAGAACTGCAAACCCAGTGCTGAACCTCAAAGGAGATTAAATCCTATTATGAAAGAAGTTATTAAGAAAGAGATTGCTGAAATTGTCTACCATGTTTCAGATAGTGCATGGGTTAGTCCAATTGATTGC
Source organism: Phalaenopsis hybrid cultivar (assembly GCA_002079205.1). Classification (NCBI taxonomy): domain Eukaryota; kingdom Viridiplantae; phylum Streptophyta; class Magnoliopsida; order Asparagales; family Orchidaceae; genus Phalaenopsis; species Phalaenopsis hybrid cultivar. The sequence continues at coordinate 33,307 of JXCR01143458.1, forward strand.
ATTCCTAAGAAAGGAGGAGTGACTGTGACTATAAATGAACATAATGAGTTAATACCAACAAGACAAGTTATAGGTTTGCAAATATGCTTTGATTATAGAAAATTAAATCTAACTACAAGAAAAGATCATTTTCCACTATGCTTTATAGATCAAATGTTAGATAGACTAGTTGGGCATAAATACTTTTATTTTCTGGATGAATATACTGGTTAACTCCAAATATAAATAGCTCCTGAGGATTAAGAGAAAAAAAAAGTTTTACAAGTTCTTATGGTACATTTGCTTTTAGAAAAATGACCTTTAGTTTATGTAATTCCCCTGCTACATTTCAAAGATGTATGATGACTATTTTCTGTGATTTAATCAAAAAAGGAATTGAAATTATTATGGATGATTTTTTAGTGTTTGGAACTTCATTGGAATCATATTTGGAACATTTATCAAAAGTTCTTAAGCGTTGTGAAGAAACAAATTTGGTCATTAACTGAGAAAAATGCCGATTTATGCTAGTAGGATGAATTGTTTTAGGACATCATATTTCAAAAAATGGTATGAATATTTACCCTACAAAAATTAAATTGATCATTAATTTACCTTACCCAACAAGTGTAAGTGAAATTAAGAGTTTTTTAGGACATGTTGCATTCTATAGGCGGTATATTAAAAACTTTACAAAAATTGCTAAGCCTCTATACCATTTGCTTGAAAAAGATATAATTTTTAATATTGATAAGAAGTGCCTAAAAGCTTTTGAGTTATTAAAAGAAAAATTAGTCACTGCACCAATTATTGTTTCAACAGATTAAGAAAAACCTTTTGAACTAACGTGTGATGCAAGTGATTATGCTATTGGAACTATTTTAAGACAAAAACATGATAAGGTTTTCAAAGTAATCTATTATTATAGTAGAACTCTTAATGGAGCTCAAATTAATTATACCATAACTGAGAAAGAGTTATTAATAGTATTATATGCTTCTGATAAATTTAGATAATACTTAATTGGAACTAAATGTATTGTGCATACTGATCATTCTGTTATTAAATATTTAATGAAAAAGAAGGATGCAAAACTAAGACTTATAAGATGGATTCTTCTTTTACAAGAATTTGACTTTAAAATTATACATATGAAGGGAGCTGAGAATCAAATTGCTGATCATATGTCCAGGCTTAAATTAGAAAAATCACTCTATTTTGAAAAAGAGATTAATGAATATTTTTCAGATGAACAATTATTCAGTATTAATGAGTGGTGAGTTTGCTGGCATGCCGACATTGTGAACTTTATTGTTAGTGATATCATATCCTATGGAATGGCATACCAATAGAAGAGGAAATTTTTATCTGAAGCTAAGACTTATTTTTGAGATGCCCCATTTTTATATAAACAAGGAAAGGATCTTATTATTTGAAGATGTGTGCCGTTAAAAGAAACTTATGAAATTATTCAAAAATATCATAATTATGATTTTGGGAGACATATTGGTGTTAATAAAATAGCATACAAAATTTTACAATCTAGATTTTATTGGCCTACAATCTTTAGAGATTTTAACGTTTATATCAAAACTTGTGATTGATGTCAATGAGTAGACAATATTTCTAGGAGAAATGAGAAGCACCTCAATTATTTGTTGGAAGTTGAGATATTTGATGTTTGGGGATTAGATTTCATGGGATCATTTATATCATCTTTCAGAAATTTGTATATATATTTAGTTGTAGACTATGTATCCAAATGGATAGAAGCTGTTGCTTTACCTCAATGTGATGCTCAAAGTGTTACAACATTTTTAAGAACGAACATATTTTGTAGATTTGGGATGCCGAGAGTGATCATAACTGATAGAGGAAGTCATTTTAGAAAAAACAATGATGGAGAAATTATTAAAGAAATATCATATCAACCATCAAATTTCTACTGCTTATCATCCTCAGACAAGTGATTTTGTTGAATTATCCAATCGTGAAATTAAAAGAATATTAGAAAATTCTATGAATCCAACAAAAATGGATTGATTAGTCAAACTTAACTATGCTTTGTGGGCTTATAGGACTGCATATAGAACTCTTATAACAATGTCCCCATATAGGCTAATATTTAGAAAGCTTGTCAATTACCACTTGAACTTAAGCATAAAGCATATTGAGCTATTAAAGAATTTAACTATATTTTAAAGGATGATTGTGAGAAAAGACTATTGCAATTAAATTAGCTTGAAGAGATAAGGAATGAATCTTATGAGAGTGCTAAGATTTATAAATAATAATTGAAGATGTGGCATAATCGGAGGATTTTTACTAAAAATTTTGAGCTAGTGAAATAAGTTTTGTTATATAATGTAAGATTAAGATTATTGAAAGGCAAACTTAAGTCCAGGTGGTTGTGCGTAATTGTTGTGTAGAAAGTTTATTACTATGGAGATGTGGATATCAAATATCCTAAAACTGATAAAATATTCAAAGTGAATGGTCATAGGCTGAAACCTTATTTTTTAGGGGATCAAATTAAATAAAAAGATCTTATGATATTGGGTCAATCAGAATAAGTATTGATTACGTCAGGCTGATAATGTTAAACCAAGCGCTTTGTGGGAGGCAACCCATAGTTATTTGTGTGTTTGTTTTGAGTGTTATGTTATTACATTCGATTTAGAAAATTTTGGTTGAGTATTGAATATATAATGATTTAGTAATGATTCTAAGACCTTAAAAGATGACTTGACATGTTAGAATGAGTTTTTGGACGTTAAGCTGACCTGTGCTATATTAGGCACTGACGCTTTAGCGCCAACATTCGGCGCTTAAGCGCGACAGTTTACTAAATGTGGTAAATTATTTTTTTAAAAGATTTAAATATGGTTTAGTGGGTTTTATCATGGGATCATGGTCTAAGAATGTGTCTAGAGGTTTTAGGCATGATCTAAAGCCTATAAGTAGAAGGGTATGAGGAGAAGTGTCACCACACTTCAAGTTTAACCCTAATGATTTGAAGAAGAAGGAGGATGCTCTGAAGCTAGAGTTGTAAAATAGTTTCTTAGCCATTATTATTGAAGGGATAGCGGAGAAAATCACTAAAATTGAGGTTGATGTGGCTTCAATTGAAGCAAAAGTGATTGAAGTTAACACACATCTGGAGCATATGGGATGACAACTCAGGATGCAATTTAACCATACTAGTTTTGTGGAAGAATTGGACAAGGCTATGTATTTGAAAAAAAAATGGATTGAAGAAGGCTCATAAGAGTTCTTCACCAACATCCATTCTATCAGATTTATATTCCAAGTGCCCAAGGAGAGACTAATGATAGGCCATGATTCGTCATACCGGAAGGAGAGTGGAATTAAGTTCTTTCTTTAGTATTTGATTGTGTGTTTAATGTTTGTTTAATTGTGTTAAGTTTTTTTTGTTTGTCTTTAATTTTATGATTGTCTAGTGTTTGTGTTTTGGAATTATCTCATCCAAAACTATTTGGATTGAGAAATTATGTATTGAAATATTTGTAATTGTTTATGAATTAATATAAGTGTTTGTTTGTGTAAAATTTTGTGTTATATTGTGTTGAATCAAATTAGTTAAGATTGGTGAACCTTGAGGAAGAGGAGAGTTGAAAGGGAAGAAAATAGATATTAAAGATTTGAAAGAACATTTAGGAGTGGTTGACTTAGGCTAGAAGTGTATTTTACTTAAAACTGAAAAAATATCAAAATTTGTGCACTGACTCCTAAGCCTGCGCTTAAGCGTAGGCTAACCTGAGAGATTGGTGCCTAAGCACCAAACCATTCATGCTTAAGCTCTGGTTCACATAAATCGGTTCACAAATGGTTTAAAGTAAATTTTGGGCTAAAAAACTCCGTATTTTCCCCAACTTCATCTCCTACCTTCAGTTTTCTTAAGTTGTTTGATATAGGCATCATCTGAAGTGAAGATTTCTTGGTGGTTTCAAGCAAACTTTGTTAGATTTGATCTTTCAAACCATGTATTTTGAGCACATTACAAATTTGACTAAAATCACTATTCATGGTGAAAATTTGAGAATAATCTATGGAAAATACAAAGATGTGATAATTTAAGCTTTTAGGAGTTGAGTTTAATGATTTAGAGTTTCATTTGGAATTTATTGTGAATTTTATATGATTTTTAGAAATGTCCCCAAGAATGAAGAGGAGCACATGAAAAACTCATTTTGATTCAAACAAGTTCGTTAGTTTAGGAGCTCAGGATCGATATAGTGATGCACTGCAATCAAGGAAATTGATCCATGAGCGATGTTTTAAGAGTCTAGGTGCAGTAGTAGAAGACTTGATTGTTAGCCGATAGTGGGAGCATTTTTGTTTTTTTTCTGTTGTGTCCATTATTTCTGTTGTTCGGGAGTTCTATGTGAATCTCCCTGAAGTTGAAGATGATNCAGTAGAAGACTTGATTGTTAGCTGATAGTGGGAGCATTTTTGTTTTTTTCTGTTGTGTCCATTATTTCTGTTGTTCGGGAGTTCTATGTGAATCTCCCTGAAGTTGAAGATGATAGAGTCATGGTTATAGAAAGACAAGTACCTTTCTCCTAGGAGGTAATAAATCTATTATATCAATTTTGCTTGATTACATTATGTTTTCAATCAACTTATAGTCTGAATGAGGAGGAGTTGGATGAGATTATATCATCTTTGATTGGTGGAAGAGGATTGTGGAAGATTACGAATGNCGTCATGGTTTGAGAAAGACAAGTACCTTTCTCCTCGGAGGTAATAAATCTATTATATCAGTTTTGCTCGAGTACATTATGTTTTCAATCAACTTATAGTTTGAATGAGGAGGAGTTGGATGAGATTATATCATCTTTGATTGGTGGAAGAGGATTGTGGAAGATTACGAATGAAAGAAGTGTCAACTTCCCGACATGAAAGTTGGATGCCACAGTGAAGGCGTGGCACTAATTTATTTCTGCTCGTCTGCTGCCAACAAATCACCTCAGTGAAGTGACCCGAGATAGAGCAACCTTGAACTACTGCATTCAACAGTTCAAGCCCATTGATATTGGAGCTCTGATTTATGATACTATTACCAGTTTTGCCATCACTGCTACTATGACGGATTTGGGATTTACATCCTTGATCTTTTTATTATGCAAGCAGGCATGTGTTAGATTTGATAGCTGGGAGCCGATACTGCAGCCACTCAAGCCCATTACTAGTGTTAATGTGAAGTTTTATTCACATTATTCAATTTTTAACTGGAGAAGTGGGTTTTCTAACAGTTCAGGCGCCTCTACATCTCGAGCTTCTACTTCACGTGCTTCGACATCACAAGGTCAGACTTCTGGATCTGATTCACAATCACAATTTTTGCAGAGGATATTGGACAACATCAACTATACCAATGATAAGGTATTGAATTTAGAAAATTTTGCAGATCATATATATGTATATATGAGGAGACAACGATTATGANGGTGGGTTTTCTAACAGTTCAGGCGCCTCTATATCTCGAGCTTCTACTTCACGTGCTTCGACATCACAAGGTCAGACTTCTAGATCTGATTCACAATCACAATTTTTGCAGAGGATATTGGACAACATCAACTATACTAATGATAAGGTATTGAATTTAGAAAATTTTGCAGATCATATATATGTATATATGAGGAGACAACGATTATGANTTAGAACGAGGGAACCGTAGGATCCTAACCGGTTTCGCTCTAATCAACTTTAATATGCCCTCATAAAATTTAAAGAACTTCAATCATAGGGCCACCTGTTGCTCTAATCAACTTTAATATGCCCTCTATAAAATTTAAAGAACTTCAACCATAGGGCCACCTGATTTGACATTATAACTTGACACACTTGAAAACTCAAACTCATCGCGGCGAGGAGCTTGGAGCTAGCATGCGTTATAACATGGCACACTAGATAACTCAAACTCGTCGCAGCAGGAGCTTGGAGCTAGCTTGGTGGGCAGCACAACTTGACACACTAGAAAACTCAAACTCATCGCGGCGAGGAGGTTGGAGCTAGCATGGTGGGCAACATGACCATCTTCAACAGCAAAATCTATCTTCCTCAGCTAAACCTATCTTCCTTTTGTAGACTTAAACAACAAAGTCATAGGACTTCGAGGTTGCTTGCTTATGCAACGTAAATCCTCACCTTATCTTTAGGCCTTTGTATAACCTTGTTATACAATATAATCCCTAACTCGTCTTAAGATTCCAAGGTTGTCGTCCGTCATGACCTAAACCCTCACATCTTCCAGACCATTTGTGTGATTGCTTTACACAAATATAAGCCCTAACTAATAAAATTGGCAAGATGAAACACTTAAATATTTCTCCTCAAAATTGAAGCCAAAATTAGGATAGCTTGGGAAGTCACCGAGGTCTTCCTCTGGATCCATGACATTCTCTAGTTCATCCTCCTTTGGATTCTACAACAAAAATGTTCCAAATTTAAACCAATCCCCTTTCGCACCTCTATGTCCGATCTCATTAAAGAGTCCTAACCTTTGAAACTCCTTAAAGATAATATTTCTTGATTTTTATCGAGAGTTTTCTTAGGTGACTTTGGTCATTTAAGAAATAATTAAGTATAAGAGCTTGCCCTTATAGGAAGAATGTCCGAACACAGCTTAACATAAACCTTATTTAATTCTTTATATTAAATAGGGGAACTTGTCGACAATTATAAAGGTTTCGCAGACCAAACAGATGTCATGCTTTCCTTAGTTTATTTGATCGAGCTTCATCCTCAAATCTTGTGTTTATCCTTCGGAATAGATACAGGATTTGAGGTACAGTGCTCTTTCATTTTAAACTATNAAAGTCCCACCCTTTGAAATTCCTTGAAGATAAAATTTCTTGATTTTTATTGAGAGTCTTCTTGGGTGACTTTGGTCATTTAAGATGTAATTAACTATAGGGGCTTGCCCTTACGAGTCTTCTTAAGTGACTTTGGTCATTTAGGATGTAATTAACTATAGGGGCTTTCCCTTATATTTCTTAGGTGACTTTGGTCATTTAAGATGTAATTAACTATATGGGCTTGCCCTTATAGGAAGCCGGTGACTTTGGTCATTTAAGATGTAATTAACTATAGGGGCTTGCCCTTATAGGAAGCATGTGCTTTGGTCATTTAAGATGTAATTAACTATAGGGGCTTGCCCTTATAGGAAGCATGTCCGATCCATCTTAATATAAACCTTATTTAATCATTTATATTAAATAGGGGAACTTGTCTGCAAATACAAAGGTTTCACAGACCAAATGGACGTCATACTTTCCCTAGTTTAATTGATCGAGCCTCATCCTCAAGTCTTGTATTTATCCTTCGGGATAGATACAGGATTTGAGGTACAGTGCTCTNATATGGGGTCAATTTAATTTCATACTTCAATGTCCTTCCGAAGCGGGCAACGGGATTTCAATTCTGGCGACTGACAGCTTCTTACGGGCAACTCCCCACAAAACAAAACAAAAATAGTGCCGACATGGCTCTATGAGACCAACTTGTTGTGATATGACACCTATTACGTTTGAGAACAAGCACTGTGGCGCCAAAAGCTGGCGCTACAGTGCCAAATTATGTGATGCCACTTTTGCTCCATTTTGACCTTATTTCACTTCATTTTCTCTAAAGCTCCATTTATTGAACATGAAATAAAAAACATGCAAAATACCTTCTTTTAAAGTGCAATATCATTAAAAATAGGCATTAAATGTTCATATAAAATATGCAATTTTAAGGCGTATCAATTCTCTCAAGTTTAAAAGTTACTTGTCTTCAAGTAACTTCTTTTACTATGTAAAATATTTTAACTTATGGTAGTGGGTTTGATTTAAAGATTTCTATAGTTTTTGTCATATAAATGTAGTAGTGACACCTTAGGAAAAATTTTCAGTAATTCAGATTAGAACTAAAATGTAAGAATATCTACTAATCAAGTTTTAGGAATTCTTATTTTCTATTCATTTCAAAAAATAACCGTAGTTTGTCATACAACTTATAAATAAACTTAGAAATGTAAATAAGTCCTTTCCTTTAAGATAATTTAAGTGAAGCTAATTTTTGATTAGACAGCTTCTCAAGCTTCTCCTCACATATTATACATTTTGCACTTTTTCTTTCCTTATCTTTTTCTTCTTCTTTTTCTTTTCTTTCATGAACATTTTAATCCTGTCTTTTCCTTTTTTTTATGTGAGGATTACTACATCTGGATAACCTTTAATGATTTTGAACTTCAGGGTTTAGGGTTTAGGCAACTTTAACATGAAAAGTACAAATTGAAAACTTACATTCTCACCCTAGCAGCTTATAGAAGAACTGGAGGATAAAAAAAAAGTAAAAAGTAGTGTAATAAAAATTTAGAATCCATAAATACAACATCCATAACAAAAGTCATCAGTAGTAAGGAAAACCAAGTGCAGTCAGATATATAATGAATCATCTACTTAATCCCCTCATCATCGTCATCATATCATCATTCTCCATGTGGTCGCTATGTTCAAATTTTTGAAATGTAGGACTAGATGGAAATTCTACCCTATGATCTCCTCTCAAGTAACTCACCAAAGAAGTGTTAAAATTAGTGTAATAATCATGTTTGAGTTTCAGGAAAGATCCATAGTGATCTAACTTTTTATTCATTTCAAGCAACTTACCTTGAATAAAATCAATATCAAGCTGAAGTGTCTGAAAATTATCACAAAGCTCATCCAAAATATCAGGAGATGACGTTGTAACATGAGAAATAAAAGGTCTAGAAGTAGAGGTAGAAGGAATATCTGAACCTCCACCCCTGGATCCTAAACCAACATGCTTTCCATAAATTTCCAAATTAGCCTTTCCAATAGGCTTTAGTGATGGAAATATCTCCTCCCATGGCTTGTATCTAACTCCACATTTTATACACTTAGTGTAAATGAGAGAAGTGTAACCTAAACCTTCAGTTGTCCCTCCTTTAGAGGAATTGATAATATTCTTGAAAATAAGAGAGCCAATATCTATAGGTTTCCTCATTTGAATACAGTAGTTCAAAGTCGCTCTCTCCCGGGTTACCTCGCTAAAATGATTAGTATGAAGAATTCTAGCAGATATAAATTAATGTCAGGCTTAATAATGAACATTAAGCTTTGAAAAAGAAAAGTTTACCCGATGTCCGTTCTTGATCTTCCAAACTGCACACCCGCCAGTCAAAAACTCAATAATCTCATCTAGCTCATTATCAGTTGGAACAAACTCTAAATAAAAGCAATTAAGAACACTAGGTAGTTCATAAATATCATTGATTCCAATAGGATTAAAATCAACTCAGTGTCCCCTAACAAGCACCAAATCGTCAGACTCATTAGGGAGGTTCGCATAAAATTTCCGAACAACTGAAATGACTGCAGCGATATAAAATAGCAGAAAATTTCCCATTGTCGTGTCATATTCAAATTCTTGATTGATCCTCCTAGACAAAATAAACTAGTCTCTGTAATCAACTTCTTTGATTGTAGATCTTCATATCTATCTTATGCTTTTAAACTTTCAAATATTTTAGCATAAAAAATTGCTTTTCCTCTTTCTCTTTTCATTTTAGGTGCCATGAATAATCTAATAAAATTTAAAATAAATTCCAAACATAGTTTCATAAGGCCCCTGTAATCACATTCCAAGCAAAATACGCCCTCCATCATGGATTTCTCATTATTTATTTCAAATTTTCAAATTTTTGGCCTAACCACAATTTAGAATAATTCCATGGAGAAATGAAAAAATTTTTATGCCAAAATGTAAATCTTACCGAAAGAAGAAGAAATCCAAAGTTTGAAGTTCTAATTCCAAGCCAAACTCCCACAAATCCAAGCCCGTAGGGGAGCTATTTGCGAAAAATAGGATGAAGAAGATGAACAAAAAAAAATGTCGTGAATCGATAGTTTTAGGGCATAAAACCATCATTCGGTCAATTCAGTGCCATAGCGCAAACTCAGGCCTGATAGTGCCATGCTTCTAGGGTAAGTGGCACTACAGTGCCTTGTTATGGCACCACGGCGCTAGTCCTCAGCCATACAAATTTTGAAAATTTTTATCATTTTCAAAAGAGCACTGCAAACCTAAGACTTTTGAACTTTAATATATTATGTTCAACACTCATTTCAAAAGTTAATTGGCTTTGTCATCATTCAAATGCTTATGCGAGTAACTACTAAAATTTTAGAAATAAGCCAATCCAATCATTGAAGCACACTAATGCAAATACTAATAACATAAACTTAGCACTTTTTGTTATAATAGACATAAATTCAACACAACAAACATAACATCTATTCAACAAGGAATAACAAATATACACATAATACACAAATTAACAATACTAAAGTCACATTAAGTTCAAAGTTGGCACACAACAAATAAACACATTAAACCATCTGATATTTCACACAACCAATAGACTATTAATATTTATGAATGATTTTCTCTTCAACCTTTTCACATCTTGGAATTTGATGATCAAATAAGTGGTAAAAAAAAGTGCGAGGAAAATATTTAGCCACTTTCTCGCTTATCGATTGGTTATTTTGATACATTCTTACATGATATTCTTGGAAGCATGTCATGTAATTGAATTGTTGTTTGAATTGTCATTCCAGATGTTCATATTGAAAGTCAATCTCGCTTAACATGGAATTTAAACTCTCTAATTGCCTCTCAATATTCACAAGTTTTTCCATTATTCCTTCCAAGCTCAGTGCAAGAAACCCATTGAAGTATGTTTTGGCATCCTTATGCATCATCTTGTTATCTTAAAACTCACTATAGATATTACTCTCCATGGATCTTGAGACAACGATTTCAAATTTGGGATGAATCCTCCACTCGTTTTTCTTCTCTATACTGCTTAGAAATGTGAAGAAGATGACTCAATTTTAATTCAATACAATTTTAATAGAGGAGTGGGCAAAAACCAAGACTTTGGTGATTTTAGAGGGTTAATCAATCGGTGACACTTAGGCGCCAGATCTAGTGCTATAGCGCTAATCCCCAAAATTCTCTCAAGTGAAATTTTCTCATACCAAGAACATTTTAATCAATAAAGTAGTGTTTTGTGGCACCTCAATCATGTAAGACTCAATTTAACTTCATAAACTCAACATAATAACAATCACTAATCAAATCAATCCACACTGATAATTAGCCTCTCACAAAGTGCTTGGTTTAACATCGTCAGCCCAATATATCCAATGTTTTAATTCAGTTGACCCAACATCATGATCTCCTATTTTCACTTATATAATATTTAAAACTATGTTCATTTACCTTAATCATTTTTCTAGTTTTTGGATCTTAAATATCACCAACATCGTATGGATAAACTCTAATCACAATAAATGACCATGACCACCTGGACTTAAGTTTTCCTAGAAATAATTCAATCAAGTATTATATAATTAACTTCTTATCCAGGCTCAAAATGTTTTTTTCAAAATCCTCTGATAATGCCACATTTTCATTTTCTCCTTATAGATTTTAGAGTTTTATAAGATTCATTTCTTATTTCACATGCTCATTTAAATGTAATAATCATTTCTCTCCAGTTTCTTTCAAATTATAATTGAATTCTTTTTAAGCTCAATAAGTCTTATGCTCTATTTCAACCGATAAATGACATGCTTTTCCAAATATGAGTTTATATGCTGATATTCCTACATGAGTTTTATATGCACTATAAACCCATAATGCACTATCAAGTCTAGCACATCAATTTGTCCTATTAGGATTTACAACCTTTCCTAATATTCCATTGATTTCATGATTGGATGCTTTTGTTAAACCACTAGTCTTAGGGTGATAACCTGTGGAAATTTGATTTTTAAATTTAAAGTTTTTAGTTAATTTTTCAATTACTCTATTATTAAAATGACTTCCCATATTTGTAATAATTACTCTTGGCATTTTAAATCTGGTAAAAAGATTTTTCTTTAAAAATTTTACAACACTCTCAACATAACAGTGAGGTAAAAAAAAACTTCAATCCATTTAGAAACATAATCCACAACTAACAAAATGTAAATTTTTCTGGAAGATGGTATAAATAGTCCTATAAAATCTAAACCCCAAACACAAAAAATTTTAACTTCCAAAGTAAAATATAGGGGCATTTCATTTCCTCTAGAAATATTGCCTACTCTCTGATATTAATCACATGTTTTTATATATGAATTAACATCCCTAAAAAAATGGGCCAATAAAATCCAGATTGTAAAATTTAATTGTAGTTTAATCAACTCCAAAATGTCCCACAAAATCTAATTCGTGACATTTTTGAATAATTTCTTGAATTTCTTCCATTCGTACACATCTTCAAGTTACTAGGTCCCTAAATTTTTTATATAAATAAGTGTCGTCCCAAAAGTAAAATATTGCTTCGTGAATGAACTACTTCATTTGATAGCTATCTAACTTTCTAATGTCTCTGTACTATGATTTTCTCAATCTGCGAACTTGGATTACTCAATCCATGATTTACAAAGTTTCTCTCCTTGATAAGTCTCTTCTTGGTGATGGCTTTGTCGTAGATTCTCTGCGCGTCAAAACTAATGAACTTTCTTCTATTGAAAACCCCATATCTTGAAGTATTTCTAGAATTAGAAGCCATGAATTTTGAAATTTGGAAGTTTCTGTTCATCCAAAATGGTTTTCATGCCTTAAAAAAGACCTCTATGCAGTCATTTTGAAGTGAAATCCTGCAAAAGTCTGCCAAACTCTTCCTGAACTGCCGAAACTGTATTGGGTGTTGTCGGCTCCCCCGATGGCGCCGTCGGCGCCAAAGCCAAAGTTGTGACTGTTTCGTTTTTTGTTCAATTCATTTCCAAATTTTCATCCAATACCAAAATTTGTCTTGATTTATGATATATAAGATTGTGTAGANTTAAATGTTCATAATAAATATTGTGCCAAATAGGGGCAATTTTAATTTTCTACCCTGATACAATGCATAGAAAATCATTAGCTAATCTCAATGTTTGGTCCCTAAATCTGTGGCTAAGCTAGGAGGATACCGGCTCCCACTCCAGAACTCCCACTTTCCTTCACCTGAAGGCTAGCTCTCGCTTTAGTTTTTAAACACTAAGACTGAATTGAAGATTTTAGTCTACCACCCTAAAGGTTCTCCAATTCTACACCCAATAAATCATATTTCCTTATTTATTTGCAGTAAATTCCATAAACAATGTTCTCCTTCATGGAATCAAATGTGATCCTTACTCTATTGTAGAACTCATACTTCATTTCCAGGATCATATGTTTCACAACACATTTTAATAGTTCAATTGGCTAGATCGAAACGCAAATTAAGTTCGGAGTTAAAAAATCACAACAATTTATTTTACAACTTTATATTGGCACATTCATTTTATCTCTTCATTTTACCATATCTCATAGTAGGGAGAATGATAGAGGGAACTACTCAGACTTCATGAGAAAGAAATAACAAAACACAAATTTCATATATAACAAAAAGTTCATACAACACTGATAAGCAAACAATACTTATCTAAAATCTTTTTCTTAAAGCAAATCCTTTGTAGCCTTTCCTTAGAAATGCAGGAAGAAGATATCTCTCACTTTTCTCCTTCTTCAACACTCTTACAAAAAGTTTCACACTAAATCTTACCACAAAAACTCTAAACTATGAAAATAAAATCACTAATTGACTCCAATATGGAAGTGGAATGGAATGATGTGGTGCAAAAAATGAAAGTAAAGGAGAGAAAAACATAGAGGAGCACTTTTTCTAATGAAATTTGACAACAAATGGAGCCCAAGATCGGTTGTCCAAGAGGTGCCTCAAAAAACTCTTCAAAAAAGCATCCAAATACATTGAACCTTCTAGAAATGGGGTATGCACTGCCTTTGGTGTTGTCGATGCCGAGTAAAAAATCTCCACGGTAATTTGTTTTGCCCATCGACGCTGCCCTCGGTGCTGCCAGCGCTGAGCATTTTTTCAAAAACGTCATTTTGACTCCAAATTCCATCCTTTTTTGCTTTCTTTTTGCTTTATGCCCTAAAAATCAACAACTTGCAAGAAAACATCAAAATACCTTCCATTAAAGTGCAATATCGGTCTAAAAATGCATATAATTTTGGTGTATCATTCAACATGATCTTCCTAATTGTTCATGCCAGAGCTCTCATGAGTCATTATGGGTGCTTAATAGATTTTAATAATTATTTGACTAGAATTATATGTAATTGAGAACCAGAAGGATAATCATCAAACTAAAAGGTTAAAGAGAATTTAAAATCATTTCCACATTCATAAACATCCTACTACTTCACCACAAGGAAAAGATAGAGGAGATTACTTAGAAAACATAGAGAAAACACCACAAGACTTCAATGAAATTAAGATAATTTAAATATCAAAGTGTTTACAGAAAAATACAAAACTTAAATAAAATAATCATGATTTGTTGCCCTTAATATCTCCTTGAGAATGATCCATAAATGCCCTTGCTGCTTTTCTATAGACTCTCTCCACTTTAACACTCTGATCCTTATTAATTCCCTATACTTGGCTTGCTCTCTCTAACCTAGAGCAAGCCTCTTACTCTAAGGATATTTCTTTCATGATCAGTGGAACTTCCGTTCTTTTCTCTCCAAAATCTCTCTAAAACTCTTAAAAGACTCTCTAAGAACTCCCACTAAAAACTTCAAGTCTTTATTAACAAATTACTTAATATCCTCTATTCAAATTTCCTTTAGTACGCTCGAATAATGGTTTGAATAGATGGATCAAACTGGTGTCACTACATAGGTTCGGTTCTTGCACCTAAGCACCAAACTTTTCTGGCGCCTAGCGCCAAACTTTTCTGGTGCCTAGGCGCCAAACTTTTCTGGCACCAAGGCCTTGGATTTCTCATTTTATGGCTTGGCCCCAATGGCTTCCCTTATGCCTCAGCCTCTTAGTTGTTCAGATTGTGGGCTGGAACCTAAGCACCCATGAAGTCTGGCACTAAGGCTCTAGCACTACTATATAGCCTTTTGCTCCATTTAAACTCTTTTCTCTCCATTTCTCTTCCAATTTTCTCCGCTCCTATTTCCTATTATACCATCAAGAAAACCAATAAAATACCTTTCTTTAAAGTGTAATTTTATCCAGAAGATGTTCAAAACATAAAGGAGTTGATGCAATTTTTTTACATATCAAAATACCTTAAACTTAAAGGTCACTTATCCTCTAGTAATGCTAGAATATTAATATAAAAATAATTTAATTTGATGGAGTGGCTTTCAATAAAAATATCAGAAACATTTCCTTAGACAATTCATAGTATGTCTTTAGGTTACGTCTAGTAAATAAGACTAGTTCTATGGGATAAAAAACCTTTCATTCAACCAAAAAAAAAGAATTCTTATTTATTTTATAAAGCAATAAATATTTGTTAGTTATGGTACCTTAGACTACAGAAAAATAGAATTTAAGATCTACTCTTAAAAGGAGTTACTAGTACACCATAAACACAATCAAACTTAGGAATGCAATAAAGCTTCAACTCCAAATAGGGTATAGTAAAACAAATTGTTGATAAGGCTGCTCCTCAAACTTCTCCTGCTTCAATATTTTATTCCTTTCTCTTTCTTTTTTTTATTTTTATTTTTTCATTTTTCTTACTTTAGGATGTATATTTTAATCTTTAGCATAAGTTGAGTATGATTACTATTTCTGGATGCCCTTTTAATAATTTTAAATTCCACTATCACCTCCTTAAACTAAAACCTACCACACACTTCCCTTTTTAGGTTTGTGAAAAATTAATAAGTTTTAATTATAAATAAAGAATTAATAGAGACTCAATTCTTATTAAGTATATATCTATGAATACCTTATTTCACAAATACAATTCTTTTTAGAAATAAATAACCAATTATTTTTTTCTACTTATTGAATTGCAAGTTATGTTCACTCTTGTGTAGTTTCATTTACATAGAATTTAAAACAAAAAAACTTTATTTTTCATTTCTTAAAAATTATAGCAATTTTAAATTAGCTTCGTATTCCTAAAATTTAAAAATATAATTGTTCAAATACTTGTTACTGAGGACAAATAAATTTATGTTTTTTACAATGATATTTCTCCCCCCCCTTCCCAAACTTAATTTTATCATATAACACAATTCAAAACATGAATCTATAAGTAGCGAAAAATTTCACAGACATGCTTCCTATAGTATACGTCTATCATAAAATTAGCAGTTTTTAGCACAATACAAATATATGTTGCAACAACTATATCAAAGCTAACAAAAGTGAAATGAAACTACATCAAAGAAAATCTAAATATTTCCATAAATAAAAAAGATTGAACTAAAAATAAAATATATATATATTGGAATGGAGAGTACAATAGTAGTAGCAGCAAACAACAAGAATTATGGTCCAGTACATCCATAAATTTAATAGCATGAAAACTATGTATAATCAATTATCATCCTCATCATCATCATGATCATCATCACCATCATCATCATCATCATCATCATCATCATCATCATCATCATCCGCATCAAAATTATCTTCCTCTTTAAACTCCTCTTCCATTGAATCCTCCCAAATCAGCTAGCTCTAATCATATAGTTAATACAGACGAAAAGTTAGGAACTCCACTCAGTTGTACCTGCCAATTCACTAGTTCCTTTGATACATTTCTAACTGAGCAGCATAGGCACTGCAATAAAATTTAAATTGACATTTATTTCTCCAATCTAACTGCAATAAATTTTCAAATAATCTATACACCTCACCATTAAAAATAGAAGTGATATCCTCTACTCCAAATGTTCCTTTTAGAGAGGTAAGAGAAGGGTTGTAAGGAATAAAGCGGGGGGCTGGTGAAAACCTCACTGTTTACCACTTCCAAAAACTTTATTTCTCCTAAATAATCATATTTTCTTACTAGAGATTGGCTTTAAGGAATGAATCATCTCCTCCTTACTAAAAAAATGTACTCCACCATGGTGGCACAGAGCAAATATAGAAGAGGGTGCCCCAAACCATTTGTAGTTCCCTCATGAGAGGTATTTATAATATAATGGTTAATTATGAGACCAACATAAAGGGGTTTCAATTATTGTATACAAAAAAACTCAATAAAGCACAATCTCAAATTACTCGACTCAACCTCATAGATAGAAGCAATTTGGAAGAAATAAAATAATGTCAAGAATGAGATATGCCACCCATTTGCTTTTGAGAAAAAATTAATTTTAATTCAATTGTTAACATTCCATACTCCTCTACAACTTGATAATTCATAAACAACCTTATCCAAGAATGCATCAGTGGGGGTATAACTTGAATAGTAGAAATCAGAGACATCTTCTATAGAATATACTGCATTATTATGTAAAAGTGAAATGTCCACATATTTTTCTTTAACAAACATAGACCCATCAATGGCTTCCAGTAGATTAGCATAAAATTTTCTAAATATTGAAACTGGAGCAGTAGGGGTACTATAACAAAAACATATCCTAATGCTTTTTAACATTTACAATCTCTATCATGCCCCCATGGTCAATGAAAAACCTTTCAGCAATTAGTTTCTTCATTACCAAATATCATTGTAACGCTCCTGAGCTTCGGAGCTCATAATAATTTTTTTGTCAGTAAGGAGATATCATGACATTATAGAATCAGGGAAAAGGCCTTTAATCTCACTTGTACCATAGTGATGATATTATGTTGAGGAAAGTTGAATATGATTTTCCCTACAATGAGGCTATGATGAGATATATGGGAGGTGATCATTCTATAAAATTTCCTACTCACCCAATTTTTATGTCGTATTGGCCTTTTGAGATGGATGATGATATAGATTTGGGAGATGTTGATGATTATGATGATGATGATGGTGATGATGATGCTGGTGATGATGAAGATGTCGATGTGTAGTGGGTTGTTCTATTTATTTCCTTTGGAGTGTTTGAATGTTTGAACTTTGTAGTGTTGGTAATTTGTTGTCTTTGATTTGGAATTTGCTTGTATTTAGTTTTTTGTTTTTGTTAAACAGTCGGTTCTACTCTTAATCTTTTGTTCCAACTTAAATTCTAGAGTAGTGTTTATTTTATGTTTTTATAGTTATGCATGTTAACCATATGTTTATCACAACTCACTTTTCTTTTTTACTTGCACCTGAATTAATTTCCCTATTTTAAATTTAAGTTTGAAGGAAGGGAGAAAAGTCTTTTTAAATGCTAGAGTAGTTTTAAAATTTAAGTTTGGGTGAAGGGAGAAAATTGTTTTTAAACAAAATTTTTTTGTCCTCAAAGAATTGTATTTTTCAAAATTATTTTTAACATAACCTGTGGTATGTAGAGTTAACTTTAAGAAACTATATTTTTTATTTTATGAAAGTTGTAGAAAACCTAAGTAAATTTTTTTAATAATAAAGGTTAATTCTAGAACTAAGATAATTAGTATGAAAAGTTTGGAGTTATGCAGTTGCTATTTAAAGTAAAGAAAATAGTATTTTTGAAATTTTTAAGGATCTTATATTTATACTTGAAAAGAAAAAAATTGAGATTTTATGAAAAATCTTCAAAGCTAATACACATTTGTTAAAGTAAGGGAATGTTAGATTTTCTTAACTTTAAGAGAAGGATAATATGAAGTTTAAAATCACTAAAGGTTATCCAGATATAGTAATTCTCACATGACATATAAAAAAGAGAAAAAAAAAGAAAAAAAAAGGATTGAAAATGATCTTAAAAGAAAAAGAAAAATAAAAGAAAAAAAAGAAAATATATGAGGAGAAGCTTGAGGAGATGTCTAATAAAAAAATTTCTCTACTTGAATCATCTTAAGGAAAGAAACTTGTTACATTTCTAACTTAGACTTAGAAGTATTAGCACGTTTACTAATAAAGCTCTCATGATATTCTTTTTCTGATAATTCTTCTAAGTATGTTAAGTACGATAAATTGCACTTATTTTTAAAATAAATAGAAAATTATAACTTTTAAATCTTACTACTAAATATTCTTGTATTCTAGTTTTTAACCTATGTTGTTAAAAATTTTTCTGAAAATTTCACTATAGCATTTATAAAGCAAAAATTAAAGAAGTCTTTAAGTTAAATTTGCTACCACTTGCTATAAATTTTATATATAGTATAAGGAGTTACTTGAAGACAAGTAACATTTAAGCATACGGGAATTGATCCATTTAAAAATAACATATTTTTAGAGCATATTTTATAAGCCTTTTATGTAGATTTTTAATGATGTTGCACTTTAAAGGAATGTATTTTGCTTGTTTTTGGTTCAGGTACATGGAATGGACATTTAGAGAAAATGAGGGAAAAGTGGAGCAAGATTGAAGTTTTTTTGTGTGGCGCTATAGCACCACCCAATGGCACCATAGCGCCATAAATGAGCAAAGATGGGCACTATAGAGCCCCAAACTAGCGTTATAGCGCAAGTAACTACTTTTCTAGAAGATCCATTGAATTTTACCTAATTTTAGAGTAGAGTTTGAAGAAAACCTTAGTTATTTTCTATTTTTTATTTAACGAGAAGGATTTGGCTGAATTTAGAGACCATTTGGAGCCTCAAAAGAATAATTGGGTGACAATAATGAAATAGGTTTTTCATATTTTGTGTTCAAGTGTGAGTGTGAGTGTGTTTTAGTGTGAAGAAGTTTGGAGATTGCTTAAAGGAAACTTCATGAGTTTACTTGGGGAGAAGACATAGGGTACTTTGTTTTTGTGTTTATTTTTTTGTAGTAAGACTTGGATTTCAATCAAAATGTTTTGTTTTTGTTTAATCTACATGAATTCTGAGTAGTTCCCTTTCTTTCTCCTTGATTATGGGACTTAATCATGCGGGATGAGAATGATTTAAAGATTTTTTTTTACTCTTAAGAATTGTGATCGTATTTTCACTAAATCTTCATTAACTTTACAAAATGGTCACCTGTGAGGTTAAAATTCGTTGAGAAACATAATGACCTAGGAGGGTTATGATTTCAACCAACAAGTGGATAAAATACTTTATTTTAGGTGTAGTCTTTCTGATCACCTAAGGGGGAGTGTTAACCTCAACTTTGGTTGAGGTCTAGTGTTCCTCTTTAGTAGCCTAATGTCTAGCCATAGGACTTCCTGTTGACTATTCATAGAAAACTAGAAAATGAACCCTCACTACTAGAAATTCCAAACTCCTCTTTACTCAACTTGAAGTTCTACTTATTGGTCTTAACCTCTATCAATTAGTAGTTAGGGTCATTATGGGGGAGCTCAAGATGAGTTCTTATAGGACTGCTTGCCTTTAGGG
Source organism: Phalaenopsis hybrid cultivar (assembly GCA_002079205.1). Taxonomy (NCBI): domain Eukaryota; kingdom Viridiplantae; phylum Streptophyta; class Magnoliopsida; order Asparagales; family Orchidaceae; genus Phalaenopsis; species Phalaenopsis hybrid cultivar. The sequence continues at coordinate 53,619 of JXCR01143458.1, forward strand.
TTGACTCTGGGTGTTGGTCTAGGGCTAAGGCACTCACTTGCACTCGCTCTTACCCACAATCACTCACAACGCTAAACCCAAGTTTTCTTGACTTTGGTCATTTGATCCTTTGAGAGACTCATGTAGATGGTCCCCTAAACCCACTAGTCTCAGGCTAGGATTTAGCTAAGGCCGTTATATAGACGACCCAAAGGGGGCTTCCATTTGTCCATAGCTCATGTAGAGTGGTTGATACCCCAACCCTACCAAAATACCCAATTTGACCTTTTCACCTCCAAACCTACCTAAATTACCAAAATACCCCCAAAATTATCAAAATTAAAAAAATGCCCTTGGCACCCCAACTCTACCTAAATGCCCAACTTAGCCTTTTGCCTATAAACTCCACCAAATTACCTAGATACCCTTGACACCCTAAATTTTGCCAAAATTCCCAAATTTACCCAAAATACTCAAATTTATTCAAAAATCATTTAAAACCTTTTAAAATTACTAAAATTACCTAAAAATACCCAAAAAAATGTCAAACTACCCAAAATCGCCAAAAATTGCCAAATTACCAAAATACCCCTCAGCCAAGAATTTCAAAATTTTCAAAAACTCCAAAAAATCCCAAAAATTCCCAAAATACTCAAACTATTCCGAATTTCATTTTTCTCAACTACCACATGACCCAATTTGGCTATTTTGACCATCTTTGTTTAGAACCCCCAAATTGTCTTTAAAGGCCCAATCTCCCCAAATCCACCTCAAATGTCCATCAAATTGGTCCCCATTTCCCAAAATTTCAATTCTAAACTCAAATTCAGCTTTCATATGTCCAATCTAAAAAAAATATAGGTTTAATTGGCCCATTCTTTGAGCCCAATTTTGATTTAGATCGAACACCCAATTTTAGCCCTATGACTTGGTTCCACCTAATTGAACCCCATAGCCTACTCCATTGGTCTCAATTTAGACCCTAAACTCTTCATAAAATTTCTAAACATCAATTTTGACCTTCAATTGGCCTTGGTAAAGCCTCAATTTTATTTAACTTTGACTTAAGTCCAAGAGCCCCAAATTGGCTATGTCTCAAAATTTCACCAAATTGAATGCCTTAGCCCTAAAATTTCTACTCCATTACTTCATGAAAAATCTTCATAACATATCCCTTGATCATTTGGAAAATTCAATTGAGTCAAATTCCAAGCCTTTCTCAATCTAATCCCAGGGCTAGTCCAACATATCAAAATTCACCAAATTCCAAAAATCCTCCAAATTTACCCTCCAATTGAACTCAAAATCATTCCAATCCTTCACCAAAAATCTTCATTACAATCATCTACATCAATAAATTAGGTCAGTTAACATTGCTAGCCTAGCTCGAACTTAAGTTTTGGTCATTTGGACCCACATTGGACCCATGCATTAAAATTAGCATAACCACCCCAAAGCCACCAAATTAATGGCTCCACAACCATTAGTTGGACCCTAGTGACCAAGTTAAACCCCATAAAACCACCTAAGCTAAGTCATAAACCAAAGCCCTCATAAATCAAGGGATTTAGATTCCATATTTGCTTAAGCCTTAGATATTTTTGCCAAAACTAAACCTTAACTCATTTAATTGCTGTGACATATTCCCCTATCTCACCTGACCACCTAGCCACCTCCCCTGGCTTGGTCGGTTGGCCTAGTGGTTGGAAAACACAAAAACCATGAGCCACCTCCTCCAAATCAAAACCATTTTAAACCTAGAGGCCATCTCATCAAAATCAAACATTAAAGCCTCTCTGCCCTCCACCTAAGCATCACTTTTCACCCTCTGATTGGCCATGACAGCCATCCTTAAGCCATTTTTATGAAAAGCTCCCTTCCATAGACATGGAAAAAGAGTTGAAATTTTCTCAAAGATAGCCTTCCAAATTTCTCACATAGGCTTTGAGACCTCCTCAGCTCAAGCCAATCACTTTCCCTCACTGATTTCCACTATGGAAGCTCAATTTTGAGCTCAAACTTCTGCCTAAAATCAGGACAAAACTCAATACACCTCCATAGTCCACCAAACTCATATTAAAATTACTCACACCTTCACCACAGCGAAAAAAGAAGCCCCGTCAAATCCCCCTTCCATAGAGACCCTAGCATAGCTCTAGACCAAGACCTGAAATTGAGCTTGGTTGAATTCATACCAAGACCTTTCACCAAAGTAAGAGGCTCAATCCCTCGCCTTTTTGGACTCCAACAAATGTACCAAGCACCTCTGATTGAAGCTTCCCTTCCCATAGCAAAGGTATTTAACTCCCTCTCTGCCCGAGTCTATTTTGGTTATCCATTTGATTAGGCTTAATTTCATGGCATTTTAACTATATGATATGTTCCTCTAGTCTATACGAGCATTTTAAAAAAAAATTCATTTGAATTGGTTGAGAAATGAGGGAGATATCATGTCTTGAAGATGGACGGTTCTCGGGCTAGGCCATTGGGGATGATGACGGAGAGTCGTATGATCATGTGTTTATCTCATCAACAGATGATATCAAGCTGGACAACGGTCCCTTACATGAACCGCGGGCCTAGTCACCGCTGAGGTGGATAGCGACGTCAAATGTTAGTGCGTCGTGTGGAGCTTTGGAGTTGCCTAGGATGACATGGCCCCACACGTTTAAATAAATAAATTAGGAATTAAATAAATCAGAAAATGTCCTTAAACTTTAAAAATTCATATATTGGTGTTGAAAAATCACAAAAATAAAATAAAAATACCCTCTTACTCATTGAACAGAGGAGAACAATGTGGAAATAACTTGAAGTTTATTTGTTGCATGTTTTATTTTTAGTTAATTAAATACAGTTTTTAGTCTATTGATTCTCCATGCATGTAGACATTTCACCATGACTTGAAATTTTAGTATGTTGTTACCTCTAACTTAGGGAACATTCCCTAATTTTTTCAAAGTCAGTGGAGACCTGTAGGCAAAGATCCATATTTTTTATGTTATGTCTATTATTTGCATAAATTAATCATAATAATTTGCATGTTGCTTAGAAAATTCGAAGAAAATTTTGGAAGGTTTAATGTGATCAGAGAAACCTTTATAAAATATTTCATGGGTTAAGTCATTAAGAACACACCTAATTTCCACCAACCCTAAACACAATGAAAATTAATTTTTGGAAACAAAAACTATTAAATGACTTAATTTCTTATCTCCACTATGATTTAAACTTCAAAGAACTGTCCATAAAAATTTCAAAGCATTTGAAGCTCATTTGATAACTCAAATTGATTTTTTAAGTTAAATGTCATTTTTAACACTAAAATGATTTTTAACAATTAAAATATAGCTCAAAAAATTATAAAAATGAATTTTTTAAGTTCTCTATGGTCAGAGCGATTTTATGAAAATAAAATGGTATTAAAAATTAAAAATTTATTTTTAGCCTATTTTCAAATATTAAAATAATTAAAAAATGAAAAAAATCACAAAAATAATAAATGTCATGGAAATGTTCTAAATCGTTTTCTAAGCACTAAGGAATAATTGGAATATTTTTTGTGGTCTTCTAATTGAAGATATTAAATTTTGAAGCTTAAAATAATTTTTAAAGGCTAAAAAATGGATTTTCAGTAAAATAATACCAATAATTCAAAGAAAAAACAAAAAAAATGTAAAATTTGTTTCTATATGTTCCTTGACATTAGAGAAATTTAATAAAAATATTAAACTTAATTTTCACATTTAAAATATTTTAAAATTGATAAACACTCGAGAACTCGAAATAATTCTAACAATTAAAATAAAACTCAAAAAATTATGAAATTTAGTCCAAATGATTCCTTAGTCTAAGTATATCTCCAGAAAAAATTTCAAGGGATTAGAATTTACCTTGGTTAAGTTATAGAATTTTCTTTGAAAAATCCTATTTTTGCATAAAAATAAATATGTGAATTAAATTAAATTTTGAAAAATCACATTTTCTCCTTTGATGTCTTAATTGACCCATGAGTGAGGTGTGATGAAAATTCCAAAGTTATTTGAATTAAATTTGACAAAATATGAAGTGATAAAGCCTTAGGGGCAAAAGTGTAATTTTGAAATTTAGCCTTAACTAACATTTAGAGGAGGGAAAAGGGTAACCTCTGATTCTAACTAACTTTTTTTAATGATTGAAATACAAGGGAAGTAACTGGTAGAAACCAATCTCACTTTTATTAATTAGAGGATAAAACTGCAATTTCCTAAATTATTAAGAATTTTGGAGGTTTAGTCAAATAAATGATCCTAGACTTAGGGGCATAGTTTTGGGTGTTAATAAATCACTAATTTAATACCCCTATTTGATGCTCAAATTACTTTCAAAAATGAATCATCATCACTTAAAATTTTAATCTCTTTCTAAGACGTCCACAAAAATCTTAAGAGCTTAGTAGTGACCTAAGTTAAATCAAAATTGGTTAAATAAGGATTAGAAAAAGTGGACATATCTAAAATTAAACACCATTAGAACACTACAAGCCCAATTAAAGTTGGCTGATTGTCTTAATAACACTAACTTGCCTCTTTTAAGGGTTTTCACCCACATAATCTTCAAATTAAATCACAAATGATAATTACCCTATTCATAGGGATAATTGAAACATTATTGTTTATTGAGCATTAAAGGTATTTATGGGATTGGTTATTAAGCAACATAATAAGTTTAAATGAACTCAAAACTTTTCACCAGGTGGTGAGAGGGAAGCATGTACATGCTTCTTCCTCTAGACCTGTTGGATACCTCGGAGGTCTACTAAACTTAATATGTTTTGCTTAACAAAAATCATCCTTAATCAAACTAATAGGGACCCACCAATATATGACCTAGGGTTAGGTAGGTCGCCAAAACTTTACTTTCCTGCTTCATATAAAATTCCCAAACATGCATTTTGAGTTTCAGGTGGTGGAACGAGAAGACTTGTCAGGTACGCTTTTACAATTTACAGTGCCGTCTTTCTTGTATTTTCATAATGTACTTTTGATGTTAACATAAACTTGCATTCTAAACAACGATGTCATCCTACATGAAAACCAAAATTGTTAGGATAACCACAAAACCAAAACCCAAAACAAAAATTAAAATCAATCAAGATAAAAATCCCCCCCACAACATTCAAAATATAAAACAACTCAAAATTTAATCAGAAACATCACACAATACAACAAATACAACTAAATTAAGACGTCTCTATCGGATGATCGGGAATCCCTCGGAGGAGGTAACCTATGATTGTTAACGAGGCTTCTCACGTTCTAAATGAAAGTACAGAACTCTATCATAGGGCCACCTTATTTGACATCATAACTTGACATCCTAGAAAACTCAAACTCATCACGGCAAGGAGCTTGAAGCTAGCATAATAGGCAGTAAAACCATCTTCAACAACAAAACACATCTACATCAGCTAAACCAACTTCCTTCCTTAGAATTAAACGAACAAGTAATAGGATTTTGAGGTTGTCTAGTTATCTAAAAAAGTCCTCACCCTATGCTTAGGCCTTTGTATAACTCTATTGTATAACATCTTCCAGGTTATTTGTGTGATTTTTTTGCATGAATGTAAGTCTTAAATTAATAAAACTGGCAGGATGAAACACCTAATATTTCTCCATAAAATTGAAGCCAAACCATAGGATAGACTAGGAAGTCACTGAGGTTTTCCTCTGGATCCATGACATCCCCTAGTTCTTCCTCCTTTGGATTTCAAAAACAAAATTCTCCAAATTTGTGCCAGTCCCGTTTCGCACCTCTTTATTTAATTTCGTTGAAAAGTTTTTTCCTTTTGAAATCCTTGAAGATAATATTTCCTGATTTTTATCGAGAGTTTTCTTAGATGACTTCGGTCATTTAGGATGTAATTAACTATAGGGGCTCGTCCAAACCCAACTTATTATAAATCCTATTTAATTTTTCATATTAAACATGGAAACTTTTCAGCAAATATAATGATTTTGCAGACCAGACTGACGTCATATATTTCTTAGTTTATTTGATTGAGCCTCATCCTCAAGTCTTGTGTTTTTCCTCAGGATAAATATAGGATTTGAGGTACATTCATTTAAACTATGAAAAATATGGGGTCATATTGATTTCATATTTTTCTAAACATTAAATTGTCCTCTCCAAGCGGGCGACGCGATTTTGATTTCAGTGACTGACAGCTTTGTTGACCTCATTTTTGGTTGAGGTTTTGTTTTTCCTCTTTAGTAACCTAGGGTTTAGCCATAGGACGTTTCCTATTGACTATTCCTAGAAAATTAGACATGGAACCCTCACCATTAGAAATTCTACCCTCTTCTTTACTCAACCTGGAGTTCCACATATTGCTCCCAACCTCTATGTACTTAGTAGGTGGGGTCACTGTGGGGGAAACTCAGGATGAGTCAACCCTAGGATTGCTAGACCTTAGGGTTGACCTTGGGTGTTGGTCTGGAGTTAAGGCACTAACTACACTCATCTGCACTCACAATCACTCATAACCCTGAGCTCAAATTTCTAACCTAGATCCTTTGATCTTTTGGGATACTCATGTAGATGGTCCCCTAAATCTACTAGCCCTAGGGCTATGATTTAGCTAAGACCACTATGTTGAGGACCCAAAATGGGGTTTCTTTTGTTCCATGGCTTCTTGGTGATGATTGGTACCTCAAATCTACCAAAATACCCATCTTGGCCTTTTGCCCCTAAAACACCCCCAAATTACCAAAATACCCCATCCATAGCTCAAAAACCCAAAAATTTCAAAAATTCCCAGAAAATCCTAATAAATCCCAAATATTCCCAATTTCATTTAAAAAAATCCCAAAAATTCCCATAAAATCCTAATAAATCCCAAATATTCTAGCTTAATATCCCAAAAATTACAAAAATTCCCAAAAAATCCCAATAAATTTCAAATATTTCCAACTCGAAAAATTCCCATAAAATCCCAATAAAACTTAAATATTCCCAATTTCATTTTTCTCAACTTAAAAATTCACCAGAAATTCTCAATAAATCCAAAATAATCCCATTTTCATTTCTCTTAACTGCCACACAACCCAATTGGGCCAATTTGACCATCTTTAACCAAAATCCTGAAATGGCCCTTTAAAGACTCAAATTTCCCTAAATCCATCTCAAATATCCATCAAATTGATCTCAATTGACCCAAATTCCAATCCTAAACTCAAATTCACTTTTGATATGACCAAACTAAACCAAATANCAAGATAAGTTTTTGATAAATTATTTTCAAACAAAATATACTTCTCCACGAAACAAAATGGATGATAAATTATTTTCAAACAAAATATACTTCTTCACGAAACAAAATGGATAACTCTTCTTTGCATGTCTAAGAAGTTGTGTGTATGTCAAAAAAAAAACATAAATTTTAAAAAACGCATTTTAAAATTGGTTGTCCACCTGACGAATACCTGTTGGCTGGGAAATAGCCCCCTAAAGAGGTTCAAGACACTTCTAGACGAGTGACGGGTTCTATACATTCGGGTGACCGAGTAGCCTTCGTGGTCCCTCGAGAATAAATATAACTGAGCCTAGTCCCATACGAGTGCTTGTGATCCCCCTTGTCCGAGTTTTCTTTTCGTTTTATCGAAGTTTTGGGGACGGGATATTCGTGTTACTTTTCTTGTCTTTCGTGATTTCTCCAGGAATTTTGAGGATTTTCTTTTACTTGAGTCTTTTTTGTCGAGTTTCTCGAGTTTTCCGCCCTTCCTCGGATTTCCTGGATGACATTCTCTTCCAGATTTTGTTTTTTTTTTTTTTTGAGATGTATTTAGGTTTGCTATGCTTAAGGGACACCGGATCTCACGGGCGCACAGGTTTGCTTTACATTTTACAGCACTTAATTTTCCTGTTTCTACTTGCTACTGCTCTTCCTGTGTAGCATATTACTCCTATTTCTACTTGCTACTGTTCTTCTTGTATAGCATGTTACACTTGTCCTGTCTCTACTTGCTACTGTTCTCCCTGTATAGCATGTTACATTTATCCTGTTTCTACCTGCTACTTTCTTTCATATATAGCATGTTGCACTGCTCCTGTTTTTGCCTACTACTGTTTCACTTGCATGCTACTGTTTGTTCCTGCATCGCACACTTTACATTTTATAACTTCACACATGTTTACCTTTTTTTTACATAGGATGTTTAGAGGATCACAATCATAGGGCCGTTCGATTTGATATTATAACTGGACACCCTAGAAAACTTAAACTCGTCACATCAAGGANATCCCTTGAGCCGTGGGTTTTCTTCTCTCGACAACTTGACTCTGGGAAGCTTGTTCCCTGGTACACTAGAATGGCATTCTTCTTCTCCTCTTCCCGATACTTCTCTCTTTGCCACTGGCCTCGGCCGCTCGGNGAATGTAAGCCCTAACTAATAAAATTGGCAGGATGAAACACCTAAATACTTCTCCTCAAAACTGAAGCCAAACATTAGGATAGCTTCGGAAGTCACTGAGGTTCTCCTCTGGATCCATGACATCCCCTAGCTCTTCTTCCTTTGGATTCACAAACATTAGGATAGCTTGGGAAGTCACCGGAGTTCTCCTCTGGATCCATGCCATCCCCTAGTCATTAGATAGCTTGGGAAGTCACCGAGGTTCTCCTCTGCATCCATGACATCCCCTAGTTCTTCTTCCTTTGGATCCTACAATAAAATGTTCCAAATTCAAACCAATCCCCTTTCACACCTCTACGTTCGATTTCGTTGAAGAGTCCTACCCTTTGAAATTCTTTGAAGATAATATTTCCTGATTTTTATCGAGAGTCTTCTTAGGTGCCTTTGGTCATTTAAGATAAAGATAATATTTCTTGATTTTTATCGAGAGTCTTCTTAGGTGGCTTTGGTCATTTAAGATATAGTGGCTTGCCCTTATAGGAAGCATGTCCAACCTTTGAAATTCCTTGAAGATAATATTTCTTGATTTTTATCGAGAGTCTTCTTAAGTGACTTGTCCTACTCTTTGAAATTCCTTGAAGATAATTTTTCTTGATTTTTATCGAGAGTCTTCTTAAGTGACTTTAGTCATTTAAGATGTAATTAACTATAGGGGCTTGCCCTTATAAGAAGCATGTCCAAACCCAGCTATTCTTTGAAGATAATATTTCCTGATTTTTATCGAGAGTCTTCTTAGGTGACTTTGGTCATTTAAAAGCGTTGAAGAGTCCTACCCTTTGAAATTCTTTGAAGATAATTTTTCTTGATTTTTATCGAGAGTCTTCTTAGGTGGCTTTGGTCATTTAAGAATATTTCATGATTTTTATCGAGAGTCTTCTTAGGTGACTTTGGTCATTTAAGATGTAATTAACTACTTTCTTGACTTTTATCGAGAGTCTTCTTAAGTGACTTTGGTCATTTAAGATGTAATTAACTATAGGACTTGCCCTTATAGGAAGCATGTCCGAACCCAGCCTACCCTTTGAAATTCCTTGAAGATAATATTTCCTGATTTTTATCGAGAGTCTTCTTAGGTACTTTGGTCATTTAATATGTAATTAACTATAGGGGCTTGCCCTTATAGGAAGCATGTCCGAACCATTTGGTCATTTAAGATGTAATTAACTATAGGGGCTTGCCCTTATAGGAAGCTTTTCTCGAACCGTCCTACTCTTTGAAATTCCTTGAAGATAATTTTTCTTGATTTTTATCGAGAGTCTTCTTAAGTGACTTTAGTCATTTAAGATGTAATTAACTATAGGGGCTTGCCCTTATAAGAAGCATGTCCAAACCCAGCTATTCTTTGAAGATAATATTTCCTGATTTTTATCGAGAGTCTTCTTAGGTGACCTTGGTCATTTAGGATGTAATTAACTATAGGGGCACATCTGATTTTGTTGAAGAGTCCTACCCTTTGAAATTCCTTGAAGATAATATTTCTTGATTTTTTGAGAGTTTTCTTAGGTGACTTTGGTCATTTAAGATGTAATTAACTATAGGGGTTTGCCCTTATAGAAAGGGAGTCTTCTTAAGTGACTTTGGTCATTTAAGATGTAATTAACTATAGGGGCTTGCTCTTATAGAAGTTTTCTTAGGTGACTTTGGTCATCTAAGATGTAATTAACTATAGGGGCTTGCCCTTATAGATCTTCTTAGGTGACTTTGGTCATTTAAGATGTAATTAACTATAGGGGCATGCCCTTATAGGAATTTCGGTGACTTTGGTCATTTAAGATGTAATTAACTATAGGGGCTTGCCCTTATAGGAAGCATGTTCTATAGTGGCTTGCCCTTATAGGAAGCATGTCCAACCTTTGAAATTCCTTGAAGATAATATTTCTTGATTTTTATCGAGAGTCTTCTTAAGTGACTTGTCCTACTCTTTGAAATTCCTTGAAGATAATTTTTCTTGATTTTTATCGAGAGTCTTCTTAAGTGACTTTAGTCATTTAGGATGTAATTAACTATAGAGGCTTACCCTTATAGGAAGCATGTCCGAACCCAGCTTAATATAAACCCTATTTAATCCTTTATATGAAATAGGAGAACTTGTCGGCAAATACAAAGGTTTCACAGACCAAACAGACGTCATACTTTCCTTAGTTTATTTGATCGAGCCTCATCCTAGTCTTGTGTTTATCCTTCGGGATAGATACAGGATTTGAGGTACAGTGCTCTTTCATTTTACAATGGTTTCGCAGACCAGACGGACGTCATACTTTCCTTAGTTTATTTGATCGAGCCTCATCCTCATACCAAACGGACGTCATACTTTCCTTAGTTTATTTGATCGAGCCTCATCCTCAAGTCTTGCAGACCAAACAGACATCATACTTTCCTTAGTTTATTTGATCGAGCCTCATCCTCAAGTCTTGTGCTTTGGGATAGATATAGGATTTGAGGTACAGTGCTCTTTCATTTTAAACTATGAAAACTATGGGACCGGACGTCATACTTTCCTTAGTTTATTTGATCGAGCCTCATCCTCAAGTCTTGTGTTTATCCGATGTCATACTTTCCTTAGTTTATTTGATCGAGTCTCATCCTCAAGTCTTGTGTTTATCCTTTAGGATAGATACAGGATTTGAGGTACAGTGCTTTTTCATTTTAAACTATGAAAAATATGGGGTCTAACGGACCTCATACTTTTCTTAGTTTATTTGATCGAGCCTCATCCTCAAGTCTTGTGTTTATCCTTCGGGATCCCTTAGTTTATTTGATCGAGCCTCATCCTCAAGTCTTGTGTTTATCCTTCGGGATAGATACAGTTTGAGGTATAGTGCTCTTTCATTTAAACTATGAAAAATATGGGGTCAGTTTCATTTCATACCCAGGTACAGTGCTCTTTCATTTTAAACTATGAAAAATATGGGGTCAGTTTGATTTCATACTTAGTACAATGCTATTTCATTTAAATTATAAAAAATATGGGGTCAGTTTGATTTTATATTTTTCTAAAACTAAATATTTTTATCGAGCCTCATCCTCAAGTCTTGTGTTTATCCTTTGGGATAGATACAGGATTTGAGGTACAACGCTCTTTCATTTAAACTATAAAAAATATGGGGTCAATTTGATTTCATATTTTTCTAAAACTAAATATATATGTAAATTCCTTTCATTTTAAACTATGAAAAATATGGGATCAAATTGATTTCATACTTCAACGTCCTTCCGCAAAAATTATGGGGTCAGTTTGATTTCATACTTCAACGTCATTCCGAAGCGGGCGACGGGATTTTGATTATATGGGGTTATTTGAGGTACAATGCTCTTTCATTTTAAACTATGAAAAATATGGGGTCAGTTTGATTTCATTTCCTTCCAAAGCAGGCAACAGGATTATGATTTCAGTGACCGATAGCTTCTTACGGGCAACTCCCCTCCAACCCCAAAATAACGCCGACAGGGATCAAGTTTTTGGCGTTGTTGCTAGGGAAGGTAATGGTAAATTAAAAAAAGATTTGGTAAATTAGGAAATTTAGAGAAAAAATATAAAAAATCAAAAAAAATATAAAATCAAAAATTCAAAAGAAAATATATAACTATATATATTTAAGAGTATTTGTAAGAAAATATTGGATCTGAAGGTTTAGTACCTAACGATTCGGAATTAGAATGTACTATTAGAAAATTTCAAAAACAACAAAAAGAAATAAAATATTTGAATGAAATGGTGAATAACTTAAATAATCAAATAAATGAAAATTGATAAAGTCCTTTAAACGATTCTGCTAATCTGACAGCAAATGAACTTCACTTTACCATTCAAAATCCTAATGTTACTACTATTTCGTTTGAGTTTAAACCTACTATTATCCAAATGGTACAAAATAATTAGTTTGGAAGAACACCTACTGAAGATCCTAACTTACATCTTGCTTNTGTCCTTCCGAAGCGGGCAACGGGATTTCGATTCTGGCGACTGACAGCTTCTTACGGGCAACTCCCCACAAAAACAAACAAAAATAGCGCCGACATGGCGCTATGAAACCAACTTGTTGTGATATGACACCTATTACGTATGAGAACAGGCACAGTGGCGCCAAAAGCTGGCACTGCAGTGCCAAATTATTTGATGCCACTTTTGCTCCATTTTGACCTTATTTCATTTCATTTTCTCTAAAGCTCCATTTATTGAACATGAAATAAAAAACATGCAAAATACCTTCCTTTAAAGTGCAATATCATTAAAAATAGACATTAAATGTTCATATAAAATATGCAATTTTAAGGTGTATCAATTCTCTCAAGTTTAAAAGTTACTTGTCTTCAAGTAACTTCTTTTACTGTGTAAAAATATTTTAACTTATGGTAGTGGGTTTGATTTAATGATTTCTATAGTTTTTGTCCTATAAATGTAGTAGTGACACCTCAGGAAAAAATTTAAGTAATTCAGATTAGAACTAAAATGTAAGAATATCTAGTAATCAAGTTTTAGGAATTTTGATTTTCTATTCATTTAAAAAAATAACCGTAGTTTGTCATACAACTGATTTGTAGAAGAATTAAAAGAAGAGAATTATATGAGAACTTTACTAGTAATGATGCTGATACTTTTACACTTATAAATAAACTCAGAAATGTAAATAAGTCCTTTCATTTAAGATAATTCAAGTGAAGCTAATTTTTTATTAGACATCTTCTCAAGCTTCTTCTCACATATTATACATTTTGCACTTTTTCTTTCCTCATATTTTTCTTCTTCTTTTTCTTTTCTTTCATGAACATTTTAATCCTGACTTTTCCTTTTTTTAGTGTGAGGATTACTACACCTGGATAACCTTTAATGATTTTGAACTTCACTATCCTCTTCTTAAAGTTAAAAACTTCTCACATTTCCTTACTTGGTAATATGTATTTGTTTTGAAAATTATTTTTCATAGAGTCTCATTCCTTTTTGAACTGTATGTCTAAGACTCTTAATATTTCAAAAATACAATTTTCTTTACTATGAATAGTAAAATCATAATCCTATACTCTTATACAAAATATCTTAGCTCTAAAACTGACCTTTATTATCTAAAACCCTTACGTAATTCTACTATGACATTTGTAAAATAAAAAATATAGTTATTTAAAGCTAACACCACATACCACAGGTTATGTTAAATTAATTTTAAAAAATTTTTAGGACAAATAAGGCTTAATCTTAAAAAAAAATTCTTTCTTCCCCCAAACTTAAATTTTTAAATAATTTAAAATGTTATAGCTCATAATAAGCATGAAGAAATATAAAAAATTGAAGGTTTTAAATAGGAGAATTGTATAGGTACAAGTGGTAAAAATAAGTGAGTACAACGCCGAATACATTTTAATTAAGCAGCTTTAACATGAAAAGTACAAAGTGAAAACTTACATTCTCACCCAAGCAGCTTATACAAGAACTGGAGGATAAAATAAAAAGTAAAAAGTAGTGTAATAAAAATTCAGAATCCATAAATACAACATCCATAACAAAAGTCATTAGTAGTAAGGAAAACCAAGTGCAGCCAGATATATAATGAATCATCTACTAAATCCACTCATCATCGTCATCATATCATCATTCTCCATGTGGTCACTATGTTCAAATTTTTTAAATGTAGGACTAGATGGAAATTCTACCCTATGATCTCCTCTCAAGTAACTCACCAAAGAAGTGTTAAAATTAGTGTAATAATCATGTTTGAGTTTCAGGAAAGATCCATAGTGATCTAACTTTTTATTCATTTCAAGCAACTTACCTTGAATAAAATTAATATCAAGCTGAAGTGTCTGAAAATTATCACAAAGCTCATCCAAAATATCAGGAGATGAAGCTGTAACATGAGAAATAAAAGGTCTAGAAGTAGAGGTAGAAGGAATATCTGAACCTCCACCCCTGGATCCTAAACCAACATGCTTTCCATAAATTTCCAAATTAGCCTTTCCAATAGGCTTTAGTGATGGAAATATCTCCTCCCATGGCTTGTATCTAACTCCACATTTTATACACATAGTGTAAATGAGAGAAGTGTAACCTAAACCTTCAGTTCTCCCTCCTGTAGAGGAATTGATAATATTCTTGAAAATAAGAGAGCCAATATCTATAGGTTTCCTCATTTGAATATAATAGTTCAGAGTCGCTCTCTCCCAGGTTACCACGCTAAAATGATTAGTATGAAGAATTCTAGCAGATATAAATTAATGTCAGGCTCAAGAATGAACATTAAGCTTTGAAAAAGAAAAGTTTACCCGATGTCCGTTCTAGATCTTCCAAACTCCACACCTGCCAGTCAAAAACTCAATAATCTCATCTAGCTCACTATCAGTTGAAACAAACTCTAAATAAAAGCAATTAAGAACACTAGGTAGTTCATAAATATCATTGATTCCAATAGGATTAAAATCAACTCAGTGTCCCCTAACAAGCACCAAATCATCAGACTCATTAGGGAGGTTCGCAAAAAATTTCCGAACAACTGAAATGACTGCAGCGATAGTAAAATAACAGAAAATTTCCCATTGTCGTGTCATAATCAAATTCTTGACTGATCCTCCTAGACAAAATAAACTAGTCTCTGTAATCAACTTCTTTGATTGTAGGTCTCCATATCTATCTTATGCTTTTAAACTTTCAAATCTTTTAGCATAAAAAATTGCTTTTCCTCTTTTTCTTTTCATTTTAGGTTCCATAAATAATCTAATAAAATTTTAAAAAAATTCCAAATATAGTTTCATAAGGCTCCTGTAATCACATTCCAAGCAAAATACGCCCTCCATCATGGATTTCACATTAATTATTTCAAATTTTCAAATTTTTGGCCTAACCACAATTTGGAATAATTCCATGGAGAAATGAAAAAAAATTTTTATGCCAAAATGTAAATCTTACCAAAAGAAGAAGAAATCCAAAGTTTGAAGTTCTAATTCCAAGCCAAACTCCCACAAATCCAAGCCCGTAGGGGAGCTATTTGCGAAAAATAGGATGAAGAAGATGAACAAAAAATGTCGTGAATCGATAGTTTTAGGGCATAAAACCATCATTCAGTAAATTCGGTGCCATAGCGCAAACTCAGGCCTGATAGTGCCATGCTTCTAGGGTAAGTGGCACTATAGCGCCTTGTATGGCACCACAACACTATTCCTCAGCCATACAAATTTTGAAAATTTTTATCATTTTCAAAAGAGCACTGCAAACCTAAGACTTTTGAACTTTAATATATTAGGTTCAACACTCATTTCAAAAGTTAATTGGCTTTGTCATCATTCAAATGCTTATGCGCGTAACTACTAAACTTTTAGAAATAAGCCAATCCAATCATTGAAGCACAC
The DNA here is from genome assembly GCA_002079205.1 of Phalaenopsis hybrid cultivar. Lineage (NCBI taxonomy): Eukaryota > Viridiplantae > Streptophyta > Magnoliopsida > Asparagales > Orchidaceae > Phalaenopsis > Phalaenopsis hybrid cultivar. The sequence continues at coordinate 69,383 of JXCR01143458.1, forward strand.
TAATGCAAATACTAATAACATAAACTTAGCACTTTTTGTTATAATAGACATAAATTCAACACAACAAACATAACATCTATTCAACAAGGAATAACAAATATACACATAATACACAAATTAACAATACTAAAGTCACATTAAGTTCAAAGTTGGCACACAACAAATAAACACATTAAACCATCTGATATTTCACTCAACCAATAGACTATTAATAATTATGAACGATTTTCTCTTCTACCTTTTCACATCTTGGAATTTGATGATCAAATAAGCGTTAAAAAAAGTGCGAGGAAAATCTTTAGCCACTTTCTCGCTTATCGATTGGTTATTTTGATACATTCTTACATGATATTCTTGGGAGCATGTCATGTAATTGAATTGTTGTCTGAATTGTCATTCCAGATGTTCATATTGAAAGTCAATCTCGCTTAACATGGAATTTAGACTCTCCAATTGTCTCTCAATCTTCACAAGTTTTTCCATTACTCCTTCCAAGCTCAGTGCAAGAAATCCATTGAAGTATGTTTTGGCATCCTTATGCATCAACTTGTTATCTTAAAACTCACTATGGATATTACTCTCCATGGATCTTGAGACAACGATTTCAAAGTCGGGATGAATCCTTCACTCGTTTTCCTTCTCTATACTGCTTAGAAATGTGAAGAAGATGACTTAATTTTAATTCAAGACAATTTTAATAGAGGAGTGGGCAAAAACTGAAACTTTGGCGATTTTAGAGGGTTAATCAAACGGTGACACATAGGCGCCAGATCTAGTGCTATAGCGCTAATCCCCAAAATTCTCTTAAGTGAAATTTTCTCGTACCAAGGTCATTTTAATCAATAAAGTAGTATTTTGTGGCACCTCAATCATGTAAGACTCAATTTAACTTCATAAACTCAACATAATAACAATCACTAATCAAATCAATCCACACTTATAATTAGCCTCTCAAAAAGTGCTTGGTTTAACGTTGTCAACCCAATATATCCACTGTTTTAATCCAGTTGACCCAACATCATGATCTCCTATTTTCACTTATATAATATTTAAAACTATGTTCATTTACCTTAATTTTTTTTCTATTTTTTGGATCTTAAATATCAACAACACCATATGGATAAACTCTAATCACAATAAATGACCATGACCACCTGGACTTAAGTTTTCCTAGAAATAATTTCAATCAAGTATTATATAATTAACTTCTTATCTAGGCTCAAAATGTTTTTTTTCAAAATCCTCTGATAATGCCACATTTTCATTTTCTCCTTAAAAATTTTAGAGTTTTATAAGATTCATTTCTTATTTCACATGCTCATTTAAATGCAATAATCATTTCTCTCCAGTTTCGTTCAAATTATAATTGAATTCTTTTTAAGCCTAATAAGCCTTATGCTCTATTTCAACCGATAAATGACATGCTTTTCCAAATATGAGCTTATATGCTGATATTCCTGTATAAGTTTTATATGCACTTATAGACCCATAATGCACTATCAAGTCTAGCACATCAATCTGCCCTATTAGGATTTACAACCTTTTCTAATATTCCATTGATTTCATGATTAGATTCTTTTGTTAAACCACTAGTCTTAGGGTGATAAGGTGTGGAAATTTGATGTTTAAATTTAAAGTTTTTAGTTAATATTTCAATTAATCTATTCTTAAAATGACTTCCCATATTTTTAATATTTACTCTTGGCATTCTAAATCTAGTAAAAATATTTTTCCTTAAAAAATTTACAACACTCTCAACATATTAGTGAGGTAAGAAAAAACTTTAATCCATTTAGAAACATAATCCACAGCTAACAAAATGTAAATTTTTCTGGAAGATGGTATAAATAGTCCTATAAAATCTAAACCCCAAACATAAAAAAATTTAACTTCCAAAGTAAAATTTAGGGGCATTTCATTTCCTCTAGAAATATTGCCTACTCTTTGATATTAATCACATGTTTTTATATATGAATTAACATCCCTAAACAAAATGGGCCAATAAAATCCAGATTGTAAAATTTAATTGTAGTTTAATCAACTCCAAAATGTCCCACAAAATCTAATTCGTGACATTTTTGAATAATTTCTCAAATTTCTTCCATTCGTACACATCTTCAAGTTACTAGGTCCCTAAATTTTTTGTATACATAAGTGTCGTCCCAAAAGTAAAATCTTGCATCGTGAATGAACTTCTTCATTTGATAGCTATCTAATTCGTAGGGTAAAATGTTACTAACTAAATAGTTAACTATATCAGCCTACCACAAAATTTGTCGTTAAGTAATTCCATAAAGTTGCTCATCAAGGAAATCATCATTTATTTTAATATTATTATCACCATAATTTTTCTTTTCAAGTCTCTACAAATGATCAACAATTTGATTTTCCAAACCCTTCCTATCCACAACTTGAAAATCCAATTCTTCTATTAGGAGGACCCATCTAATTAATCATAGTTTAGCATTCTTCTTCAACATTAAATATTTAATAAAAGAATGATCAAGATGCACAATACATTTTGCCTCAATAAGATAAGGTCTAAATTTATCAAAAGCATACTCTATTATCAATAACTATTTTTTAGTAGTAGAATAATTTAATTGAGATGCATTAAGGGTTTTAATATCATAGTATATAACTTTAAAAATATTATCATATTTTTGTCTTAATATAACCCCATTAGCATAATTACCTGCATCACACATTAATTCAAATGGTTTTTTCCAGTCAGGTGAAACAATAATAGGTGTAGTGATTAATTTGTCCTTTAATAAATTGAATACATTTAGGCATTTCTCATTAAAATTAAAATTCATGTCTTTTCTTAAAGATGACATAATGGCTTAGGAATTTTTTAAAAGTCTTTAATATAGCGCCTATAGAACCCAACATGAATTAGGCGTGAAAATAGCGCCTATAGAATATCCAGTAGAAAACGAACTTAAAAAAAAAATTATTAGTAAATATGCTAATACTTAAATACAAGTTTAAAAAATGTAGCTAAGCCTTCTTCCTTAAGTTGATTTAAGTGAAGTCAATTTTTGATTAGGCATCTCCTCGAGTTTCTTCTCACATCTTTTTCTTTTCTTTCATGATCATTTTCAATCCTTTCTTTTTTTTTTTAATGTGAGGATTACTAAATCTAGATAGCCTTTAATGATTTTGAACTTCACTATCCTCTTCTTAAATTTAAAAACTTATTACATTCCTTTACTTTATAAATTCGTATTAGCTTTGAAGATTTTTCATAAAGTTTCATTCTTTTCTTCTTACATGAAACTCTAAGATTCTTAAAACTTTAAAAATACAAATTCCTTTACTTACAATGGAAAAACATAGTCTTATTCTCTCCTAGAAAATACCTTAATCTCTAGAGTTAACCTTTTTTATTGAAAATTTTTACTTAAGCTTACTATATATTTAAAAACACAAATATAGTTATCCAAAGGTTAGGCTCTACCACCATAGGTCATGTTAAATTAAAAAAAACTAAAATATAGTTCATTGAGGATAAATAAAATTTAGTTTATTTCCTTAAAAATAAAATTTTCTTCCCCCCACCCCCCACCCCCCCCTCCCCCGAAACTTAAAATTTTAAAATATTAAGCATGAAAAACTGAAATTACAGGGTGAAAGAAAATAGCTAATATATAAAGAAAAGACTTACCTGTTGAAGGTTCTGATTTTGAAACTTAACTCTAAATTATTGTAGGTGCTAATATGAAATACTATAAAAATTGCAACATTAAATAACATATAATATATAAAAATATTTAGTGAGAAAGAGTTAACAAAAAATTAAAATACAACAAAGTACTAAAAACAAATGATAGTATAAAAATAAATTTCAATTTAACAACATCTCTACAGATTATAGTTCACAACACCGCATTTAAATACAAATCAAAGTTTTACATTTAACTAACTAAACATAACAACAACAACAAAATTTCAATAAAAAATAATCTAAATGAAAGATCATAATTAAGACTAAACATACATTTTCACTCATCATCATCATCATCATCATCTTCTTCTTCTATATCAAAGCTTTGCTGTTGATAAGGGGTAAAAATAGGGTGGCTAGGAAACTGTACTGAGTGGTCACCCCTCATGTATCTTACCATAGCATCATCATATGCAACATCATATTCAAACTTTTGCTTTGTTAAATTATCATTATGTGCATTTCTTGCCTCTAAATTTTCAATCCTGCTCTCCATCCTTTTATCTCCTTGTTGGATCATCATCTGTTCCATAAGCTCCTGGAGAGTAGGGGTACTAAAAGTAGAAGGAATATCCCTACTCCTACTTCCCAATCTCCATCTAACATGAGATTCATAAGTTTTAATGTTTGCTGGCCCAATAGGTTTAAGAGGCTCAATTCTTTCTTCATTCATTCTAAAATCAACTTCTGCCTGCTCAAATAATGTGAAAATCAGGGTAGGGTGTGCTAATCCACCAGTCGTCTCACCCATAGTAATAGAATGAGTGTTCCTATAGATAATAGATCCAACATCTAGACTACCCATCTGTTGGATACATAAGATTAAAATAGCTCTGTCCTTAGTAACTTCACTATGGTGATTTGTATGTATCATTCTGGCGGATATAAAGTAATGTCAGGCCTTGGATATCAAATTTAGCATAGATGCAGGGAAGTTTACCTTAACATTATTCTTCACTTTCCAAGCACCTTTTCCATTAGTAAGAAATGAAATAACTTCATCTAAAGCCTCACTCATAGCAGAAAATGCAATGTACTCTCAATGAAATGCTTCTCGTAACTGATAGAGTTCATTAATCTTCCTCGGGGTGAATTCAACCATTTTTCCACGAACATAGACGTGTTTATTAGAAGTCTCCTTAAAATTTGCATAAAACTCCAAGACTATACCAATAATGACCTGGGCAATAAAGTAACAGAAATTTTCTCACTGTCGAACAACAATTAATCTCTCGACTTCTCCACCTAGATTTTTGAACGCTCGATCCGAAATTATTTTCTATGTATTCAGTAGGCTATTGAAATGAATGCTAGCTTTGTAGTTCACAAATTTTTGGTCATCATATTCTAATTTCCTCTTTCCTTTGCTCATCCTTGGTGCCATTATAATTTAAAAAAAATTGATAAAATCCAAATAAATTCCAAAAATTTTGAAAATCACAATGTGGAACGTTTTAAACTTAAATCCACTAAGAGTTCTTCACTAAAGGATTTTCTCAAAATCTCCTTAAAAAATATGAAATTTTAGATCTCAGCAATGTAGGAGAAATCCTTGGTGGAAATAAATTTTTTTTTGTTCAAAGTGTAGCTCTTACTGAGAGAATATGAAATCCAAACTCCTTTTGTCTTCTAATCCCTTTAAATCCAAGTGTTTGCAAGCCCTAGGGGTGCAAACCGAAGATTGAAGGTGACTGAAAGGGTAAAAATGGTATTTTTACTGTACAGTTCATGAAATTAAAGAGATTTGGGGTCTTTCGTATCTCGGGCGCCTTTGGCGCCAGTGCCCAAAAATATAAAATTTTCCTAATTTTTGCACATCATTTGTTTCAAATTTCCTTTAAAGTCTAATTAGTCTTCTTTTTTCTTTTTTTAAATAATAATAATAATGGTCCACAAACAAGTGTTTTACAAACAATATAAAACCAACTTTTATATATGAAATTCCAATTTTTTACAAATACAGATTTTTAATCACACTCACACATACATTAAGCAAATCACACTCTAATTCAGCGTCGAAATCAAGCTACATCACTAGAATGTTGAAAATTAAACCATACATACAATTAAAGTTATAAGAGTTTTAAAGCAAAGCAAATCCAACACACTTACATTAAAATCACATTTAATTTTAAACACTGGAAAGTCCAACTTCTTCAATTACTCCTCTTCATCTTCAGTACTATCTCCTCCTCTAATATCTCCCATAGACTAGTAATGGACGTACAAATTGTAGAAGAGTCGGTATGGGAATTGATCAATCAAATTTTCATCGATTCATTCATTCTTCTTAAACATCTGCACCAAACATGCTTCAATTACTCTCGCATGATCAAAGTGTTCCTTCATCCTCCAATCTAAGTGATCAAAAAGGTAATTAAGATTTCCCATTACATTCATTAAACTCTAAAGTTTTCTTTCTATTTTCTTCATTTTCTTCTCTAAAACTATTGAACTTCCAACTGTATAGGGCATTAAGGGTGTCAAAGCATGTGATGTTTGATCCAAGATAATATCCAACGCTTCATTTCCATTCTCAATATAGTTTCCATTAATAGGATCCATGGGCTCCCAAGGTAATAACACTTTCTCCCAACTTTCATACGGCACTTGAGATTGACTGCAAAATCAGAAGATCGTAGATAGATGCCCTGGTCCGCAAATAGACCCATTCATTATAGTACCCATAATATATTTAAAAATAATTGATCCCACATCAATGAGCTTTCCCATTTGAATGCAATAATTTAAAATTGCACTTTTTTTGTAACTCTACTAATTTTCATTATAGGGAGTAGTTTCACAGAGATGAAGAAATGCCATTTTTTAGATATAGGATTTAACAGTGAAGAGGAGAAACTAACGTACCGCTCCAATTATCATTTTCATCCATCAGAAATTGGTAAACATCATACATCATATCCTTCGTTGGTATAAAGTTTGTATAATGACAAATCAACACGCTTTCTATCATAAACATATCATTAATTCGAGATGGAGTAAATGATATGCCCTTACCTCGAATGAAGACAACTCCTTGGTTGATTCCATGTAGGTTAGCATAAAATTCTTTTACCACTAGAACAACTACTGCAGCGGTAGTGTAGTATAGAACTTCTTAATGTCTCTATACTATGATTTTCTCAATCTGCAAACTTGGATTACTCAATACATGATTTAAAAGTCTCTCTCCTTGATAAGTCTCTTCTTGGTGATTGCTTTGTCGTATATTCTCTGCGCGTCAAAACTAGTGAACTTTCTTCTATTGAAAATCCCATATCCTGAAGTATTTCTAGAATTAGAAGCCATGAATTTTAAAATTTGGAAGTTTATGTTCATCCAAAATGGTTTTCATGGCTTCAAAAAGACCTCTATGCAGTCATTTTGAAGTGAAATCTTGAAAAAGTCTGCCAAACTCTTCTTGAACTGGCAAAACTGTATTGGGTGTTGTCGGCTCCCCCAATGGCGTCGTCGGCGCCAAAGCCAAAGTTGCGTCTGTTTCGTTTTTGGTTCAATTCATTTCCAAATTTTCATCCAATACCAAAATTTGTCTTGATTTATGATATATAAGATTGTGTAGGATTCTAAAATATTATTATTTCCTAATATAAAGAACAATTATTAAACAAAATACTAATATATATATATATATATATATATATATATATATATATANGACTAATGATAGACTATTAAATTTACTATTAGTGAGAATATAATCATTGTGGTTAGCGTTATACTCCTCAAGTTACATTAAAAAGAGTTTCATAAATAAAATAGGGAAAATTATGATAATATATATTAACGGAAAGGATAATTACTGGGGTATTCATAAATAGGTATATATGTTCTAATAGTAAAGGCTATAAAAGGATTCATCAATGGGTATAAAGTAGGAGATAGAAATGCAATAAAAGATATACTGATTTGNGAGTTTCATAAATAAAATAGGGAAAATTATGATAATATATATTAACGGAGAGGATAATTACTTGGGTTTTCATAAATAGGTATATATGTTCTAATAGGAAAGGCTATAAAAGGATTCATCAATGGGTATAAAGTAGGANAGAGTTTCATAAATAAAATAGGAAAAATTATGATAATATATATTAACGGAGAGGATAATTACTTGGTTTTTCATAAATAGGTATATATGTTCTAATAGGAAAGGCTATAAAAGGATTCATCAATGGGTATAAAGTAGGAGATAGAAATGCAATAAAAGATATACTGATTTGGTAAAAGCATACGACATGGCAATATTGGGCATATTAAGAAACACTTGGTTACTTATTAGAGTGGGTGATTTAGAATGAGACAGTTATGTGAGCAATGCTTCTCATCTTTTTTGTTTTTTTGGCATCACAGCTAATTGCAAATATGTATATTTTCATTTCCCAGCCATTGAAATTTACTATTGGTCTCACAGCTAACAACAAAGATATATAGGGTGATTCGAATCCACTGAATTTTTATTAGTGGTAGCACCTGTGGCATTCTGATGAGGAGATTTATATTTCTCTTACACACACACTGTGAAATGAAGTATAGAAGAAGAAAGAATGAGACAGTGTAAGCCTCTGAAATTTAGGTGTGATTAAATCACTCACTCTAATAAGTAGCTAATTGGTTCTTAATATGCCTAATAAACATTGATTTAAAATGAATGTGTTTTCTTGTTATGATTCAGCATATTTAATGTGTGCAATACTATTGTGATTCTATGATGTTATATATGCATAATTGTTCATCTATTTTATTCATACTGCATGCCCAATTTTTCTTTTCATTTATATTTTAATAAATAGTTGTTATTTACTGAGTTTATTTATCAAACTCATTGATATTTTTGTATAGCAGACAATAGTTAGTCACTAGCACGAACATCTCCACTGGAATAAACTTTTCAGTTTTAGATTTCCTGTTATTGTTATTTTTCAATATTTGCTTTACCTATTATATTTTTCATATTGAGCTTGGGTACTCGTTCTCTATTGTCATTTCAGTTTGATTCGATTAGTTTTATCTTTCTCTTTCAATTGTATCAGTGAATTATTAATTGAGGAATAAAATTTATTTTTTTTTTATTCATGTTATTATTTGCATGCAATCTTTTGATTGAGGTATAAAATAGATTTAATTAATTTCATCATGTCCTACGTTGTCGGGCTGTACCACATTTTGGCCCTGGGTGTGATAGAGTGGTAATAATGCCTATGTCTTGTATTCAAAATTCATTGTTCTTGCATTTTATATCCTTATCTTCTTAGGATTGGGAAGGGGATAGGTTATTCTTACTAGTCAGTCATTTAATCCATTTTCACTTCGTGTAAATTTCACTCGTTTAGAATGACTTTAAAGAGAAGTATTATGATCATTGGAACATACAAAGTTCCTAGAGCAACTATTGAAGTTGTACCTGTCTCTATGGGACCCCGCTCCCCTAGCCGCTGTCATGCTAACTTTGCTTGACTTGCCAAGGCTACCGCAACACAACCTCTTAATAAAACGACTCTTATATTATCCAATACAAGTCGGTGGTTTGAGAAGTCCTGAGTTATGAAGAAGTACTGGATCGCAACTTAGTGATGAAGATTCGACAACTTCATCACCGATCTATTCCTTTTGTTAGAGTGCTTTAAAAGAACCAGTCGCAACTTGGGAAATTGAAGAAGAAATGAACGGAAAGTACTCGCAGCTGTTCCAAAATTAAGGTATGAATTTGTGGCTCAAATTCTTTTTAAGGAAGATATTATGTCGGCAGCAAGTTTTTTTTTCCCTTTAACGTTATTGAGACTCGAACCAAACTTTCCTTTTCCTCTTCTCGTGATTTTCGTCCTTCCTTGATCACATATGTCATGTAATTTTTCTTTCACGTATGTTGCTCCCTATCGCTTTTCCTATTCAAACCTTCCTACGCTCAAGGACTAACTATCTTCACTTCCTTATAAAGGTTGTAAGAAAGGATTAAAGGCTAGGCCATCCATCAAATTCACACCCCTCCTCTAAGCAGCCTTGTTCGCTCCCCTATAGCCGCCGATAGCTTCCCTCTTCTCCCTTGGTCCTCATACTCCTAAGCCTAGCCAAAGGCAAAAGATCAATGCCCCCTCTCCTCCTCCTTCCTCCTTCCTCCTTCAACCCTAGCAACCGACAAAAGTCATCTGCCTCTTCATCTTTCTCCTGCATGAAACTTGATGTCAAGGGCTTAATTTCTCATCCGATCACAAGAGACACCAACTTCAATCTTTTTCTTCTTCTAATTCTTTGTTGTTTCCTTAAGCTTAATTATTATTATTATTATTATTATTATTATTATTATTATTATTATTATTATTATTATTATTCATTATTATATATATATATATATATTTAAAGCCTAAAGACTAATATATTAAATAAAAAGTATGGTACAAATAGATTTTGTGGAAGATCCAAAAAATGGCACCCACCCTACACAAAACCACCATATCAAATGGTTTCAAAAATGAAAAAATACAGTCAATACATAAGAGATCTAAAAAAATAAAAACCAAAAAGTGTCAAAATAGGAGTATCAGGTAGCTGGGCAACAACCCAATTTTGTCTTCTCTCTGCTTCTAGTTCTAGGGAAGGAGCTAGCAAATAAATTGGTCAGATGAGTGTCGTTGACAGTAGTAACCAATGTACATCTAATAGATTCCCTAGCTGGAGTCGTCACTCCGTTCTTCTTCCTCCTCGTGTAGACCTGTCATTCCTCATCTGAGGATTGACTCACCTGATCAGCAGAATGGTCTAAAGTGTGCAGAATATGTGTATGTTATTAAACATTAAAGGTAACAACTTGTTGTACCAGCTGATCTTCTTTCAGATTGAAATAGCATTCTTGTGTGTCTTGGCATGTAAGTGGGACTTCTTCAATAACAGTGAGTGGTATCAGCACATTTTAATCTCTATCTGTAGTAAGGAGTTCTTCATCTAGAGCTGCAAAGTTGGAAAGAGGATCGGATTGCACATTCTCAGCAATGATGGTAGATGGCTTATCTTTAGCGATATTCGGCCTTAAATGACGATGCAAGCGATAGCAAATATTAGAACCGTGATCAAACATACTACAATGAGAGCAATAAGGAAAATGTGGTTCTATTTCAATCTTTTGTCAATGCCCGTTGTGAATAGTGTCAATCCATATCTCATCCGGAGTTTGTTGCGTGATATCTCTCTCAACTAATACACAAGCCACAGAGGGTCTGATGACAACAAACGTAAGACTATTCACCTTGAGAGGCTTACCGTAAGCAGTTGCTAAAGAGTATAAGATTTCCATGTTGATAGGGGACTCCGTTATTGGATCAAAACCGATAGTCCGCTTCAGAATTTTCACAAAGTGATTGTCGATCTTGATAGCTTATCGAGAGAAAATGCGAGTGTAATCGGCATCGTGAGGTAGCTGAATAAGTATATGACGACCATCAAATAGGTCAATGTTCCAACTGCACAATAGTTTCATAGCATCAAACTTCTTCCTAATGATCTCCAGTTTTGGGTGACCATAAAGGAATTTCCTCACAAGAACAAAACGCCAAGAGGACATGAGAGTGTCGGTTTCATCCTCTGTGAGAATAAGTGCAGCCTTCCCAATTTTTTTTCCAAGTTTTTTAATAAAAGTGTGATCACCTCCACCTTCAAGAGCCTCGTGGAACGATTGTGGAACATTGTAAGACTTACCGATAACAAAACCAGATTCTGAACCTGGAGGAAGGGCATAAGCAGAAATGGGCAAGTCGTCGGCATGGGCATTTGTATAAGAACGGAGCGTCAAAGCCATCTCCCTGACAAGATGGTCACGGTCAAGAGAAAAACAGTTTGGCGGGTTGCAAAGAAGCGAGCAAACTTCGGGCGCTGTCGGTCTCGGTTCATCTAGAGCAAGCAAGGAGACAGTCGCAAGAAGAAATGTCGTTGGCTACAAAAGACGACTGCGAGAGAAAGCAATGTCATCAATGGAATATATTACATATGTATGTATGTATATATATGTATACATATATATATATATATATATATATATATATATATATATNTATATGGCGGGTTGCTCTGTTAGGGTTTCCTCCATGGCTGCTCTCCGCTGCTGGCTAGTAGCCAAGGTGGTGGTGGCTTGGCTCCTCTTCCTGATGCAAGGTCTTCTTCACACTTTACTTCCTTCTTTGATTTCTGCTTGTCATTTGAGTGCTTCCCGGGCACAAACCTATTTGAATTCGTCAGTTATTGTTCCATTGGCCTACTCTCTGTCTGCTCGGATTTGGTCGTCTTTTCCTTAGACTTGGTTCTTGTTGCACTTTCTCTATGGCGGCTGAACCAGTGGATGCTGACCCTAATTTAGTGGGAAAACAATCTTATGTTGCGGTCACAGGGCTGGAACTAAGTGGGAATTCGCTTGGTGATAAATTAGTCTTTCCACAAGTTTATCATGATGCAATTGAAGGCAAGATTGANTGTCATTTACTGTTCCATTGGCCTACTCTCTGTCTGCTCGAATTTGGTTGTCTTTTCCTTACTTAGACTTGGTTCTTGTTTCACTTTCTCCATGGCGGCTGAACCGGTGGCTACTGACCCTAATTTCATGAGAAAACAATCTTATGCTACGGTCACAGGGCTGGAACCAAGTGGGAATTCGCTTGGTGATAAATTAGTCTTTCCACAAGTTTACCATGATGCAATTGAAGGCAACATTGAATGCCATCTCATCCTGTAAGGCAGTAAAAAGGCTGGAAAACATGCCCTCATTTTCTCGGAGCAAGAAATGACTGAACTGGTAGAGAAGCGTAAATTTACTCTAATTGGGAAATTTCAAATGGCTCGCCCCAAAATGGATTCAATTATTGTTGGCAACTGGAAGATTAGATTATTTGATGGTAGACATATCATGATCTATCTCACCAAAGAAGAGGATTATGTCAAAGTGTTCTCTAAGAAATTCATCCAAATTGAAAACACTACCATGAAACTCCTGAAATGGACTCATATCTTTGATCGTAAGAACGAACCACCAATTATTCTTACTTGGCTCAAACGCCCAAATCTGAAGTTACATTTTTTTAACCACAGGGTCCTCTTCTCTATTGGGGCTTTACTTGGCCGACCAATGAAACTTAACATCTCCACCTTCAATCTCAAGACCATCTATGGCTAGGATCTTGATTGAAAGAGATATCACATTACCTCCCATTGTTGAAGTTTGGCTGGGTGCTGACCATGATGGGTATTGGCAACCCATCATCATGGAACAACACCCTTATTATTGCAATTATTGTAGTATATTTGGTCATACCAATGATAAATGCTATTGGCTTCACCCCAACCTTAAACCTTTGAGAGGAAATAATAGTCAGCTTAAACCTGTAGAACCTAAAGTGGAACTTTAGAGGGCACCTATTGTTGATTCAAATACTGCAGTTGGGGAGGGAGCAACTATTATGAGGTCTGGGGATACTAAACCTCAACCTTGTTTAGGAAATGCAACACACACGTGACGTTGAATGGCAGACTCAAAGAGGCAAGAAAAAGAAGAAACGTCATTGGGAGTCCTATGAAAATACTTACATTGTGGAAGCTCGTAGCTCTTATTTAGCTAAAAGAGAGTCTCTTACTAGACTTACCAGGGGGAGAGCCAAGTATTCCCATCATGATTAAATTCCTATGTTGGAATATAAGGGGGATTGCCCACCCCCACTCCTTGAAAAGGCCGCAACATTTAAACAAAAACATAAATTATAGTGCTTGGCTATTTTGGAACATCTGGTCCACCATAACCCCAAAAAGTATTTAAAGTTCTTTCCTGCTTTTTGCTTGCTTCATAATTCTAATATCAAAATTTGGTTCTTCTGCAGACAGAAGCTTTCTTGTGCCATTTTAATTAATCATCCCCAATTCCTTCATTTCTCATTTACTTTGGCTGGTCATTCTGGATGTGCCACTATTATCTATGCAGGTTGCCAAAAGTGTCAGATTGGATCTTTGGGAAGAGCTTTCTCTTATTAGTCAACATATTGACACAAGCTGGTTGGTTGGAGGAGATTTTAATTGCATTGCCTCCCCCACAGAAATGCAAGGAGGCAGACCCCCTCTCTTATCCACCATGACTGCTTTCAATGATAATATCCAGGCTACTGGATTGTTTGATTTGGGCTTCATTGAACCTTCTTTCACTTGGAGAAGGGGCAAGCTTTGAGAAAAACTTGATAGATTCTTGTTTAATGATTATTAGCTTCAGCATTTTCTACACACCACTGTCACCCATCTCAGTCTTGCTGGGTCAGACCATAGACCACTTCTCATCACTATTACTACTTCTACAAACCAGGGACAAACTCCTTTCAGATATCTGAATATGTGGTCTGGTCATCAAGACTTCCTTAACACTGTTTCATCTCACTGGAAGGAAATTGATCACCCCAACCCTTTTATTAAACTATGGCTTTTGAAAAAAAAAAAGTTGGTAAGGCACTTACTAACTGGAACTGGAGCACATTTGGTAATGTTCTCACAAGGGTTGAACAGGCTGAAAAGGATTTGGTGGCCTTAGAAACTGATGTTGTTAATCGGGAGGTTGATGAACACACTCTTCTGGAAGCTAATGAAAATCTTCCCACTACAGTGGCACGGCAGAAAGCATTCCAGAAACAGAAAGCTTTTATTAGTAATTTTATTGATGGGGACAGAAACACCAAATACTACCATGCTTGTATCAAGTATAGGCGCAAATACAATACTATCCATTTTATTGATGTTAATGGGAGATAGATTAGTGACTTCGCTGAAATAGCTGATAATGTTGTTTCTTATTATTAGATTACCCATCTTACTCATTTAATCAGTCCTAAGCAGGCAGCATTTGTTAAATGAGTAAGATGGGTAAGATGGGCAGCATTTGTTAAATGATTCTACCCCATGACTATCCCTTTCAAATATTTGGTAGTTCCTCTTCTCAAAGGTAGATGAGCTCCTGGTAGAGGACTGCTGGGAAGGCAATGTTTGGTCTACTGACATCCTACAATCCATCCTGGATCAGCACTCAACTACTCTCATTGCCAAACTACCATTTGACAAAAATAGATCAGATAGACTGGTGTAAATCCATCTACTTTAAACTGTATCAATGGGACAGCGTGCCCTGGGGTGAATGTCTGTAGAATAAATATTTGACACCCTCCATGGCATTCTTCTGTTGGAGATCTTTCCATCAACTACTACCTACAAATGACATTCTAAAATTAAAAGGCCTTAAGGGGCCTTCAATTTGTTGCCATTGCAAAGCTGCTGAAGAATCTCCAGCACATCTGTTTTTTGAGTGCCCCTTCTCCCAGGGAGTCTGGACTTCCCTCCTACAAAACCTGAAGATCAACACTATGCATTTGGAGTGGAACCTACTGACATCTTGTTGGGTTGGTTGGAAGGAGCAACTATTAGCTCCAATCTCTTTTATTAATGCATGGTTCATTTGGGCTGCCAGAAACCAAGTTAAGTTTGAGGATAAATCCTCTACTGCTCTGCAGGTAGCTTCCAACTATCTAGCCTTTGTTAGAAAGCTCATATAGTTTAAGAAGTTCCCCAACATACTGAACATAACGAGAAGTTCACCCTAATATCTTCTCAGTAATCAAAGTCTTCTGGGAAAAATCTGCTTATCCTACAGTCAAAGTTAACACTGATGGCAGCTTCTCCCCCCAAGGAGCTGGCATTGGAGGTGTATTCAGAGATCACCAAGGTAGATGTTTGTTATATTTTCATTCTCCAACTTTTGCTAAAGATGCTATAGAGACTGAATCTGTAGCTGTTTTTTAGGCTCTCAAATTGGTCATTCTAAACAAATGGCCTTCTCTACAAGTTGAAATGGACCCTTCCCAACTCTTGTCATGTCATTGATCACAGTAATCTTCCTTGGCATATTCTCCAGTAGATCCAACTAATTCAAAACTTGATGAACGAGATTACTGTCACTTTCACCTTTATTTACAGAGAAGAGAAGGAAATTGACCTGTAATTTTCTTGGCTAAGTGTGGGGGAGAGTCCCAGATTGTATCAGTCCTACCTCTCCTACCCCTTCTCTTTCTTTTTTGCTTCAGGGGATCTGTTTAATGCCCCACACCTTATAGTTGTAACTTTTTTATCTTAATAGAAATTCTTATCTTTTTGCTAATACATACATACATACATACATATATATATATATATATATATA
>JXCR01143458.1:88954-106325 GCA_002079205.1 Phalaenopsis hybrid cultivar
GATGAACATCTTATTACTTATAAGAGTGGATCTAATAAAACACAAATTGATTATTTTCTTATGAGAAGAAGATATCGTCGTGATTGTAAAGATTGTAAGGTAATTCCAAGTAATAATTTAAATACCCAAAAAGATATTCAACATAAGTGGGTGAGTTACTTTGATAAACTTTTTAATGAAGTTTCTAAAAATTCGATCGACCTTAGTAATTTTAATATCATGAATAATAATAAAACGTATCATTTCTACCGTCGCATTAGCAAAAAAGAAGTTGANTGATAGATTTTGATCACATTGAATGGTCCTAACCATCTAGATTTCAGTTTTTCGGGAAATATTCTTAATCTAATATTATATAATAGAACCTCTTGTCTAGGTTCAAACTTATTTTTTATAATCTTCCGATCATGCCATATTTTCATTTTATCTTTATAGATTTTTGCATTATCATATGCTTTGTTTCTAATCTCCTAAATTTCATTGAGTTGCAATAATCTTTTCTCACCAGCATCCTTTAGATTAAATTTAAATTCCTTAATAGCTCAAAATGCTTTATGTTTCAATTCTACTGGTAAGTGGCATGTTTTACAAAAAAATAAGTCTATATGAGGACATTCCAATAAGAGTCTTATAGACAGTTCTGTATGCCCATAATGCAGTATCTAATCTAGTAGATCAATCCAATTTAAAAGAATTTATAGTTTTTTCTAAGATTCATTTTATTTCATGATTTGATTTTCTGCTAGACCGTTAGTTTAAGTATGATAAGAAGTAGGGAATCTATGCATAATATTATATTTTCTAACCAATTTTTCAATACTCTTATTCCTAAAATGGGATCTTCCATCTGTAATAATCACTCTCGACATTCCATATCTTATAAAAAAATTTTTATTTAAAAATTTAGGAACACTCTGAGCATCACATTTAGGTGCAACAATAACTTTTATCCATTTGGACATATAATCAACAACAAGCAATATAACTAAATTTCCAAAGGAAGGCAAAAATGGTCCCATGAAATCTAATGCCCAGATATAAAAAAATTCAACTTTCAATGTATAATTCAGCGACATTTCATTTCTTCTAGAAATATTTCTTTCTCGTTGACATCAATCACATATTTTAACATATTCATTAACATCTCTAAAAAGAGTAGACCAATAAAATCCAGCTTGCAAAATTTTTTGTGCAGTTCTACTAGTTTCAAAATGTCCACCAAATTCAGAATCATGAAATTATTCAATTATTTATTTAGTTTCTTCATAAGACACACACCTTCTAATGATCAAATCCTTACACTGTTTATATAAATGTGGGTCATCCCAAAAATTAAATTTTGAATCATGAATAAATTTCCTTAATTATTTATTCCTTACATCTTGTGGTAGAATATCACTCACAATATAATTTACTATGTCAGCATACCACGATATATTCTTTATATCAATATTATATAATTGTTCATCAGAGAAAGTTTCCAAAATTTTGTTTGTAAAATCAGTTAATATTTCTTGTTCTAGTCTAGACATCAGCTATTTGATTATCATTTCCCTTTCTATCTACTACCATAAAATCAAACTCTTGCAGCAGAAGTACCCATCTAATTAATCTTGGTTTAACATCTTTCTTGTGCATCAAATACTTGATAACTGAGTGGTTTGTATGCACTATACATTTAGTTCCAATTAAGTAAGGTCTAAACTTACAAAGGCATAAAAAATGACTAATAACTCTCTTTCATTAGTGGTGTAATTATTTAAGCATCATTTAGAGTTTTACTAGCATAATATATTACTTTAAAAACTTTATTATACCTTTGTTCTAAAACAACTCCAATAGCATGATCACTAGCATCACACATTTTTTCAAATGGTTTCTCCCAATGAGGTGGAANATAGTCTAGACATCAGCTATTTGATTATTATTTCCCATTCTATCTACTACCACAAAATCAAACTCTTGCAACAGAAGTACCAATCTAATTAATCTTGGTTTAACATCTTTCTTGTGCATCAAATACTTGATAACTGAGTGGTCTGTATGCACTATACATTTAGTTCTAGTTAAGTAAGGTCTAAACTTATCAAAGGCATAGAAAATAGCTAATAACTCTCTTTCATTAGTGGTGTAATTAATTTAAGCATCATTTAGATTTTTACTAGCATAATATATTACTTTAAAAACTTTATTATACATTTGTCCTAAAACAACTCCAATAGCATGATCACTAGCATCACACATTTTTTCAAATGGTTTCTCCCAATGAGGTGGAACTATTATAGGAGCAGTAAATAATTTTTCTTTCAATAGTTCAAATGCTTTTATGCATTCCTCATTAAAATTAAATTTAGCATCCTTTCTAAAAGTTGGCATAATGGCTTAGTAATTTTCGAAAAAAAATTTATATAATGCTTGTAGAAACCAGCATGTCCTAGAAAACTTCTTACCCCTCTAACAGTAGTAGGAGGTGGTGATTTTATAATAACTTGAATTTTTGTTGAATCTACTTCCATATCATTTTCAGAAATTTTATGCTCAAGTACAATTCCTCCTGCAACCATAAAATGACATTTTTCCCAATTTAGCACTAAGTTAATTTTTTCACATAGTTCTAGAACATTTTCTAAATTATGTAAACATAATTCAAATGAAGTTCTGAATACAAAAAAATCATCCATAAATACTTTCATTCCATGTTTAATTAAATTACTAAAAATTGACATCATACATCTTTAAAACTTCGCGAGTGTGTTACATAATCCAAAAGACATTCTACAAAAAGCAAATGTTCCATAGGGCTTGTAATTGTTGTTTTATCTTAATCCTCAGGAGCAATCAAAATTTAGTGATACCCAGTATATCCATCTAGAAAGCAATAATATTTTTTCCAGCCAATCGATCTAACATTTGGTCTAGATATGGTAAAGAAAAATGATCTTTTATGGTGACCATATTTAATTTTCTATAGTGTATACAAATTCGTTGGTCAGTAACTTGTCTTATTGGAATTAGTTCATTTTTCTCATTTGCTTCAACTGTCACTCCTTCTTTCTTTGGAACAGAGTGAATCGGACTTACCCAAGCACTGTCTGAAATAGGATATATAATTTCAGCATCTAAATATTTTAAGATTTTTTTTAACAACTTCTTTCATTATTGGTTTTAATCTCCAATGAGGATTAGTATTAGGTTTGTATTGTTCCTCTAATAGAATTCTGTGCATACAAATAGAAGGACTGATTCTTTTAATATCTGCTAAAGTCCATCCAAAAGCCTTCTTATATCTTTTCAATATTTCTACTAATATTTGCTCTTGAATTTCAGTTAAATCAGAAGATATAATAACAGGAAATGCAAATGAATCTCCTAAAAACACGTATTTTAAATGGGCAGGTAATACTTTCAGTTCAAGTTCAGGTGGTTTAATACTTGAAGGAATAAGATTTTTATTATCATTCTCCAAACGGTATAAAGTTTCAAATTTGTACTAAACATAATTTAAATTCTTTTCTTTTATTTCATTCTCTTTCTTAAAATACTCTTCTTGACTTAATTTTTCTTCAAACATTCTCTTAAATAGTTCATTATTTAGATAATCAGTAACTTCCATTCTAAAACATTCATTTTTTTATCGCAGGATATTTCATAGCTTTTGCTATATTAAATGTTACTTTTTGATCATTGACTCTCATTATTAATTCTCATTTTTGCACAACTATCACAGCTCTCCCTGTTGTAAGAGATGGTCTCCCCAAAATAATAGGAATCTCTTTATCTTCCCCCATATCTAAAACAATAAATTTAACAGGAGAAATAAATTTATCCACTTTCACCAATACATCTTTTATAACTCCAATAAGATAAGTTGTTGATCGATCAGATAACTAAAGAGTTATAGTAGTAGGGGAAATCTCTTATAAATCTAAATGTTTTAAAATTGATAGAGGCATTACATTAATACTAGCTCCTTGATCACATAAGGCTTTTCAAAAAAAATTTTCACCAATAGCACAAGGTTTAGTAAAACTACTAGGATCTCTTAACTTTTTAGGTCTGAATAATTGCTCTACACTCTTCACTGAATGTAACAGTCTCATGATCTACAAACTTTCTTTTCTTTTTTAGTATATCCTTCATAAATTTCACATAACTTTGCATTTGTTCCAAAGCTTCAATGAAAGGAATATTTATTGTTAACTTTTTAAGGATTTCTAAAATTTTTGTAAATTATTTATCTTTATTCTTCTACTTCAGTCATTGAGGAAACCGAGGTGGCAGATTTTTTAAGGAAATTTGTATTGGTTTATTTTCATCATTGTCGCTTTCAATTTCCACCTTCTCCTCCTCAACTTTAGTTTCTCTTTGTATTCTTGTTTTCACTTCTTTTCCACCTTGTAATTGAATAAATTTAATTTTCTCCTTATTCTGATCTTTTGGATTAACTTCAACAGTACTAGGAAGAATTTCCAAAGGTATGTTACTAAGTGTAGTAGCAATATGTCTTAATTGATTTTCAATATTCCTTATTGCAGCCCCTTGATTTTGTATTTGATTTCCTATGTTCAAAATTAATTTTTTCATAGTCAACTTCTTATCCTTAACTTGTGAGTTATTGTTAAATTCAGAAGGATATAAGGTCTATAGTTAGGAGTCCCTTGGTTATTTGAATTTCCTGAGGGGTTCACCAAATTGTTATAATTATTCCAACTAAAATTAGGGTGATTTTTCCATCCAGGATTATAATAATTAGAATAGGGATTATTATTTCTATTATTTATAGCATTAATAGTTTCATAAGATGATTGAGTATCAATTATTTGTTATAGTGAATTTTCCTCTAACACTGGTGGTATTTGAGAATAGTTCACTCCACTTTGATCAATCTTCTTTGATATAACGGTAATTTGAGATGTTAAAATAAACATCACATCAGAATCATGAATACTATCTACTCTCTTTGGATTTATTTATTCAGAGGGCAATTGAAAATTATTAGTAGTCATTTCCTCTATTAACGAATATGCTTTATCAAAAGGTTTTGACATTAATGATCCACCTGCAGCAGCATCAATAATAGATCTAAGTGAACCTACTAATCCATTAAGGTTGAATTATTAACCAATTTGGTAAAGCATGGTGTGGACATCTCCTAAGGAGATCTTTAAATCATTTCTAGGCTTCATATATCGATTCTCATTTGAACTGACAAAAAGATGTAGTATCAATTCTAAGCTTAGTAGTTTTTGATGGTGGAAAATATTTAGCCAAAAATTTTTGTGATAGTTCTCTCCAAGTTCTGATAGATCTAGATGCTAATGAATTTACCCAAGCTTTAGCTTTATCCCTTAATGAAAAAAGAAAAAGTCAAAGCCTAACAACATCATTAGACACTCCATCATATTTAAAAGTAGCACATATTTTAAGATAATTAGCAAGATGTAAGTTAGGATCTTTAAAAGGTGTTCCTCCAAACTGATCATTTTGTACCATTCATATAATAATAGGTTTAAGCTCAAATGAGTTAGCAGCAACATCAGGATTTTGAATAATCATGTGAAGTTCATCTGTTGTAGGATTAACATAATCTTTTAAAGTTCTTTGTCAATTTTCATTTATTTGATTATCTAAGTTAATCGTTGTTTTGTTTAAATTTTAAATTTATTTATGTTGTTTTCAAACTTTTCTAATAGTACGTTCTAATTCTAAATTGTAAGGTAATAAACCTTCATATCCAGTGCTACACATAAACAAATAAAATAAGCAAAGAAAATTTTCTTAAGAATATTCTTAAATGATTTTTTTTTATGATTTTTGATTTTTTAATAATTTTTTTATGTTTTATATTTTATATTCATCGCTAAATTTCCTAATTTACTGTTACCTTCCCCGGCAACGACGCTAAGAACTTGATCCCAAAAATTATAGTTGTGTAAAATTAATAAAGTCGACTCCACTTTGTAGCGATGCCAAAAACTCGGTTTGATATTTATAAATAAGAAATTAAAGCAATTTATGTTGGGATTCTACGCAAGTATACGTATTGTTATCAAGTAATATTGGACTTTCTATTTAAGCCCCAAATATCGATCCCACAAGGAAGGTTTAAATTCGAAATGGAAATTAAAAATAGGAAATTCACAACAAAAAAGAAAGTCTACTACACTAATTACAAATGTTTACGGTGCTATCCGAATTAAATTATCAACTTCTAGCAAGACTATAAAGTAAAGTTAAACTATAACCACTAAGGTATGTTTCTGTGATGAAGTTATCAAATATGAGAAAGCATATTTTACACTACAATGAGTTTTTGGTTAAATGAGAGAGCTAAACGGTTTGAGTTTGTATTGTGTCAAATAGAAGCAATTTTAATTCTCTACCCTTAGTCAAGTGTTATAGCAAATCGTTGGCTAATCATAGGTTTAGTCTCTAAATTTGTGGTTAGGAGGGAGGATACTGGCTGTCACTCTAGAGCTCCCACTTCTCTTCCCTTGAAGGCTAGCTCTCTCTTTAGTTCTTATACACTAAGACCAAATTGGGGATTTTAGTCTGTCACCATAAAATCTCCAATTCCTTGCCCAATAATATATATTTTCATATTTATTTGCACCCAATTTCATGAACAAAACACTCCTTCATGAATTCAAATGTGATTCTCACTTTGTTGTAAAACTCAAACTCCATTTCCAAATAGTAGGTTTCACAACAGATGTTAACATTTCAATTGGCCAATTCAAAAAGTAAATTAAGAACTGAGTGAAAAATCTTCACAATTTTTTTTTCTTCTAAAATTGGCACATCCAAATTATCTCTTCATTTCACCATATCTTAGGGTAGGGAGAAAGACAAAGAAAACTGTTCAGACCTCATGAGAAAGATGCAACAAAATACGAATTTCATAAATAAAAAAGTTTATATAACAATAATACAAAAACACCATTTATCTGTAACTATTTCTTAAAGAAAATCATTTGTAGCCTCTCTTGGACTCTTTCTCTCTTCACAAGACTCTTGATTTCCTCTTTAAAGATGTACGAAAGAAGAAATTTCTCACTTATCTCCCTCTCTTAACAACTCTTAGGAGAAAATCACACTTAGACTCACCACACTAAACAATAGAACTCTCAAGTAAACTCAATTACACACTAGCCCCTCCTTTTTCTGATCAAATTTCACTCTAAATAAAGCATAATGTCAGTTTTCCAAGAGGTGTGTTCAATAACTCTTCAAAAAGCGTCCAAATTTATCGAACCTTTTAGAATTTTACCCAGCACCAACATTGGCATTGTCAGCACCAGTGGGCCAAATTAAATATTTTTCTCTCTCTCAAATGGCGTCGTCGGTGCCCAGTATGGTGCCATTGACGCCCCCTATGTTCTGGACTCCTGGTTCATGCTAGCGCTGTCGGCGTCCTTGTTGGCATCATCTGCGCTGAGTATTTTTTCCAAAATGCCATTTTAGACTCTAAATTCCATCTTTTTTACTTCTGCTTTGCTTCAAGTGTTAAAAATCATCAACCTACAACAAAACATAAAAATACTTTCCTTTAAAGTGCAATATCACCAAAAATTAGTATAAAATATATGTTTAAAAATGCATATATTTTTGGTGCATGAGTTTACTAAATAAAGAAAGAAAAGAACATAACTTATCTCACAATCCTTCCCTAGCAAATCCCTAGAAGTTCTCTTGAGGCACTTTACCTCTTTACAAGTACTCTCAATTCTCTCCTAGAAATGTAATGAACAAGAAATCTTTCACCTTCCCTCTCCTCTTACAATCCTGAAGAAGATCTTCAAGCCCTTCCTCTCACTCTCATGCCACACACACACACACACACACACACACAAAACACATGCCAACACAGCTCTTCTTCAAGCCCTAGACTTCCCTCTCTTTTATAAAAGGTTGTCTCCCTCCAAGAAGAATTCAAAATTCCCTCCAAAATTTGATCCAAAAGTCAACTGTTTGAATTTAAAATACATGTCCATTGATCTAAGAGACATATTCCTTCATAAAAGAACCTTCCAAAGTGTTTACATGCATTGAAGTACTCCAAGGGGTGTTTAGAACAAGCGTCCCTTTAAAAATTTGGGCAAAAACTCATCCTGAGCAGCCTTAATCCGCAAAAACTCGTCTCTGGCGCCAAATCAACACATCATGCACTAGTTTTCTGGATTTTCGCACATCATGCACCTGTTTGGCGCATCATGTGCCACCCTATAGCTGCTCCACTATTTTGCTCCGTTTGGCTCTATTTTAGCTCTGTTTTGCTCTGTTTCAGTTGTGTTTTGCTCCTAACAGATATACCAAAATGTTCCTAGTTAGAATTTTCTTTCTTCCTTGTTTTACTCCAAATTGCACCATTTTTGCTTCATTTTCTCCAAAATTCCATTTCTTGTGCTTGAATCTAAAAATATGCAAAATACCTTCCTTTAAAGTGTAATATCATTAAAAATCATTAAAATTGAGTATAAATATACATGAACAAGTAGGTAATTTTTAGGCGTGTCAACTCCCCTAAAATTAAATGTTACCTGTCCTCAAGTAACCCTTTTAATACATAAAAATATGAATCAGGATAAAGATTAACTTATAAATTTCTATACTTTATTTTAATATTTAAAATAGTAAAATTTAAGAAAAATCTTTAATAACTTAGATTCAAACTCTAAGGCTAAGAGTGCCTAGTAATCAAATGAATCTCTATTCATTTCAAGAAAAATTACGATTTGTCATATCAAGGATACTTAGAACATTCATAGGAAAAGAGCTTCATAAAAACTTTACTAGTAATGCTACTAGTACTCCAATACAAGTTTAGAAAATGTAATAAAGCATTTTCCTTAAGTTGATTCAAGTGAAGATATTTTTTTATTAGACATCTCTTCAAGCTTCCCCTCATTCATTTTTCTTTTCTTTTCTTTTCTTTTTTTCTTTCTTTTCTTCTCTTTTTTTTAGGATCTTTTCAATCCTCTCTTTTCTTCTTTTTTTTTCTTTTTCAAGTGAGGATTACTATATCTAGATAGCCTTTAATAATTTTGAACTTCACTATCCTCTTCTTAAAGTCAAAACTCCTTACCTTTCTTCACTTTATAAATTCATATTAGTTTATGATTTTTCATAAAGTGTCATTATTTTCTTCTTACATGAAACTCTAAAATTCTTAACACCTCAAAAATACAAATTCTTTTACTTTAAAAAGAAAAAACATAGTCTTATCCTTTCATACCAAATATCTTTAACTTATTAAAAACTTTTATCTAAATTTACCATAATATTTACAAACATAAAAATTGTCATTTAAAGTTAAATTCTAATATCCAATGTTATGTTAAATTAGTTTTAAAAATATAGTTAATAGAGGACAAAAAAAAATTAGTTTACTTCTTTTTAAGAGAAAATTTTCTTTTCCCCCAAACTTGCACTTTTAAATATTTTACATTTAATTCCATAAAATGTAGTAGGAAGAAAAAGTAAAAGTTGAATTTACTAACTACTACAACATCTTATCAAACTAGTATATGTGCATAATCAAGATAGAATGATTACAAAAGAAAGTAAATCTAGCCTAAAATAAGCTTGCAATAATATTAAACTAAAAGGAAGTATACTAACTTTAAAATTTATTTTTCTTCCTACCATCAAACTTGATTTTTAACATGTATAACATTCAGTATAGAAAATATAAGAAGGAACAAAAACAGTTCAGAAATTCTATCTATCACAATCATCTACAAGTATTCATCAGGACAAAACAATATCCAATAGAAAGTATGTCTAAACTAAAACATGCTCGATGAAATGAAATGAAATTTTTAACAAACAGAATAGGTATAGGCATGGGAATATATATATATATATATATATATATATANGACATTTTTCCCAATTTAACAGTAAGTTAATTTTTTCACATAGTTCTAGAACTTTTTCTAAATTATTTAAACATAATTCAAATGAAGTTCTGAATACAAAAAAAATCATCCGTAAATACTTTCATTCCATGTTTAATTAAATTACTAAAAATTGACATCATACATCTTTAAAACTTCGCAGGTGTGTTACATTATCCAAAAGACATTCTACAAAAAGCAAATGTTCCATAAGGCTTGTAAATGTTGTTTTATCTTGATCCTCAGGAGCAATCAAAATTTAGTGATACCCAGTATATCCATCTAGAAAGCAGTATTATTTTTTCCAGACAATCTATCTAACATTTGGTCTAGATATGGTAAAGAAAAATGATCTTTTATGGTGACCATATTTAATTTTCTATAGTGTATACAAATTTGTCGGTCAGTACCTTGTCTTGTTGGAATTAATTCATTTTTCTCATTTGCTTCAACTGTCACTCCTTCTTTCTTTGGAATAGAGTGAATCAGACTTACCCAAGCATTGTCTGAAATAGGATATATAATTCTAGCATCTAAGTATTTTAAGATTTCTTTTTTAACAACTTCTTTCATTATTGGTTTTAATCTCCTATGAGGATCAGTATTAGGTTTGTATTGTTCCTCTAATAGAATTCTGTGCATACAAATTGAAGGACTGATTCTTTTAATATCTGCTAAAGTCCATCCAAAAGCCTTCTTTTATCTTTTCAATATTTCTACTAATATTTGCTCTTAAATTTCAGTTAAATCAGAAGATATAATAACAAGCAATGCAAATGAATCTCCTAAAAACACATATTTTAAATGGGCAGGTAATACTTTCTCTTATCATTCAAGCTCCGGTGGTTTAATACTTGAAGAAATAAAATTTTTATTATCATTCTCCAAACAGTATAAAGTTTCAAATTTGTCCTAAACATAATTTAAATTCTTTCCTTTTATTTCAATCTCTTTCTTAAAATACTCTTCTTGACTTAATTTTTCTTCAAACATTCCCTTAAATTGTTCATTATTTAGATAATCAGCAACTTCTATTCTAAAACATTCATTTTTTTATCGCAGGATATTTTATAGCTTTTGCTATATTAAATGTTACTTTTTGATCATTGACTCTCATTATTAATTCTCCTTTTTGCACAACTATCATAGCTCTCCCTATTGTAAGAAATGGTCTCCCCAAAATAATAGGAATCTCTTTATCTTCCCCCATATCTAATATAATAAAGTCGACATGAAAAATAAATTTATCCACTTTCACCAATACATCTTTTATAACTCCAATAGGATAAGTTGTTGATCGATCTGCTAACTAAAGAGTTATAGTAGCAGGGGAAATCTCTTCTAAATCTAAATGTTTTAAAATTGATAGAGGCATTACATTAATACTAG
Source organism: Phalaenopsis hybrid cultivar (assembly GCA_002079205.1). Taxonomy (NCBI): domain Eukaryota; kingdom Viridiplantae; phylum Streptophyta; class Magnoliopsida; order Asparagales; family Orchidaceae; genus Phalaenopsis; species Phalaenopsis hybrid cultivar. The sequence goes on from JXCR01143458.1 coordinate 100,243, forward strand.
CTCCTTGATCACATAAGGCTTTTCAAAAAAAAATTTCACTAATAGCACAAGGTTTAGTAAAACTACTAGGATCTTTTAACTTTTTAGGTCTGAATAATTGCGCTATACTCTTCACTGAATGTAACAGTCTCATGATCTACAAACTTCCTTTTCTTTTTTAGTGTATCCTTCATAAATTTCACATAACTTTGCATTTGTTCTAAAGCTTCAATGAAAGGAATATTTATTGTTAACTTTTTAAGGATTTCTAAAAATTTTGTAAATTATTTATCTTTATTCTTCTACTTTAGTCATTGAGGAAACGGAGGTGGCAGATTTTCTAAGGAAATTTGTATTGATTTATTTTCATCATTGTCGCTTTCAATTTCCATCTTCTCATCCTCAACTTTAGTTTCTCTTTGTATTCTTGTTTCCACTTCTTTTCTACCTTGTAATTGAATAACTTTAATTTTCTCCTTTTTCTGATCTTTTGGATTAACTTCAATAGTACTAGGAAGAATTTCCAAAGGTATGTTACTAAGTGTAGTAGCAATATGTCTTAATTGATTTTCAATATTCCTAATTGCAGCCCCTTGATTTTGTATTTGATTTCCCATGTTCAAAATTAATTTTTTCATAGTCAACTTCTTATCCTTAACTTGTGAGTTATTGTTAAATCCAGAAGGATATAAGGTCTATAGTTAGGATTCCCTTGGTTATTTGAATTTCCCGAGGGGTTCACCAAATTGTTATAATTATTCCAACTAAAATTAGGGTGATTTTTCCATCCGGAATTATAATAATTAGAATAGAAATTATTATTTCCATTATTTATAGCATTAATAATTTCATAAGATGATTGAGTATCAATTATTTGTCCTAGTGAATTTTCCTCTAACACTGGTGGTATTTGAGAATAGTTCACTCTACTTTGATCAATCTTCTTTGATATAGCGGTAATTTGAGATGCTAAAATAGACATCGCATCAGAATCATGAATACTAGCTACTCTCTTTGGATTTATTCATTCAGAGGGCAATTGAAAATTATTAGTAGTCATTTTTTCTATTAACTAATATGCTTTATAAAAAGGTTTTGACATTAATGATCCACCTTCAGCAACATCAATAATAGATCTAACTGAACCTACTAATCCATTAGGGTTGAATTATTAACCAATTTGGTAAAGCATGGTGTGGACATCTCATAAGGAGATCTTTAAATCATTCCCAGGCTTCATATATCGATTCCCATTCGAGCTGACAAAAAGATGTAATATCATTTCTAAGCTTAGTAGTTTTTTAGGGTGGAAAATATTTAGCCAAAAATTTTTGTGATAGTTCTCCCCAAGTTCTGAATTTTTTAGGGTGGAAAATATTTAGCCAAGAATTTTTGTGATAGTTCTCCCCAAGTTCTAATAATCCTAGGTGCTAATGAATTTACCCAAGCTTTAGCTTTATCCCTTAATGAAAAAAGAAAAAGTCTAAGCCTAACAACATCATTAGACACTCCATCATATTTAAAAGTAGCACATATTTAACTAGCAAGATGTTAGTTAGGATCTTTAAAAGGTGTTCCTCCAAACTGATTATTTTGTACCATTCAGATAATAACAGGTTTAAGCTCAAATGAGTTAGCAGCTACATCAGGATTTTTAATAGTCATGTGAAGTTCATCTGTTGTACGATTAGCATAATCTTTTAAAGTTTTTTGTCGATTTTCATTTATTTGATTATCTAAGTTAATCGTTGTTTTGTTTAAATTTTAAATTTCTTTATGTTGTTTTCAAACTTTTCTAATAGTACGTTCTAATTCTAAATCGTAAGGTAATAAACCTTCATATCCAGTACTACACATAAACAAATATAATAAGCAAAGAAAAATTTCTTAAAAATATTCTTAAATGATTTTTTTATGATTTATGATTTTTTAATAATTTTTTTATGTTTTATATTTTATATTCATCGCTAAATTTCCTAATTTACTGTTACCTTCCCCGGCAATGACGCTAAGAACTTGATCCAAAAAATTATAGTTGTGTAAAATTAATAAAGTCGACTCCGCTTTGTAGCGATGCAAAAAACTCGGTTCAATATTTATAAATAAGAAATTAAAGCAATTTATGTTGGGATTCTACGCAAGTATACGTATCATTATTAAGTAATATTGGACTTTCTATTTAAGCCCCAAATATTGATCCCACGAGGAAGGTTTAAATTTAAAATGGAAATTAAAAATAAGAAATTCACAACAAAAAAGAAAGTCTACTACACTAATTACAAATGTTTAAGGTGCTATCCGAATTAAATTATCAACTTCTAACAAGACTGTAAAGTAAAGTTAAACTATAACCACCAAACTATGTTTCTGTGATGAAGTTATCAAGTATGAGAAAGCATCTTTCCCACTATAACGTGTTTTTGGTTAAATGAGAGAGATAAATGGTTTGAATTTGTATTGTGTCAAATAGAAGCAATTTTAATTCTCTACCCTTAGTCAATTGTTATAGCAAATCATTAGCTAATCTTAGGTTTAGTCTCTAAATTCGTGGTTAAGAGGGAGGATACTAGCTCTCACACCAGAGCTCCCACTTCTCTTCCCTTGAAGGCTAGCTCTCTCTTTAGTTCTTATACACTAAGACCAAATTGGAGATTTTAGTCTGTCACCATAAAATCTCCAATTCCTTACCAAATAATATATATTTTCCTATTTATTTGCACCCAATTCCATGAAAAAAACACTCCTTCATGAAATCAAATGTGATTCTCACTTTGTTGTAAAACTCATACTCCATTTCCTGGATAGTAGGTTTCACAACAGATGTTAACATTTCAATTGGCCAAATCAAAAAGTAAATTAAGAACTGAGTGAAAAATCATCACAAATTTTTTTATATTTTAAAATTGGCACATCCAAATTATCTCTTCATTTCACCATATCTTAGGGTAGGGAGAAAGACAAAAAAAACTATTCAAACCTTATGAGAAAGATACAACAAAATATGAATTTCATAAATAAAAAAAGATTATATAACAATAATACAAAAACACCATTTATCTGTAACTATTTCTTCAAGAAAATCATTTGTAGACTCTCTTGGACTCTTTCTCTCTTTACAAGACTCTTGATTTCCTCTTTAAAGATGTACGGAAGAAGAAATTTCTCACTTCTCTCCCTCTCTTAACAACTCTTAGGAGAAAATCACACTTAGACTCACCACACTAAACAATAGAACACTCAAGTAAACTCAATTACAGACTAGACCCACCTTCCCCCTTTTTTTGATCAAATTTCACTATAAATAAAACATAATGTCGGTTTTCCAAGAGGTGTTCAATAACTCTTCAAAAAGCGTCCAAATTTATCGAACCTTTTAAAATTTTGCCCAGCACCAACATTGGCATCGTCACCACCAGTGGCCCAAATTAAATCTTTTTCTCTCTGTCAAATGGCGCTGTCGATGCCCAATCTGGCGCCGTCGATGCCCCCTATGTTCTGGACTCCTGGTTCATGCTAGCACTGTCGACGTCCTTGTTGGTGTCGTCTGCGCTGAGTATTTTTTCCAAAATGCCATTTTGACTCTAAATTCCATCTTTTTTGCTTCTGTTTTGCTTCAAGTGTTAAAAATCATCAACCTACAACAAAACATAAAAATACCTTCCTTTAAAGTGCAATATCACCAAAAATTAGTATAACATATATGTTTAAAAATGCATATATTTTTGGTGCATGAGTTTACTAAATAAAGAAAGAAAAGAACACAACTTATCTCACAATCCTTCCCAAGCGAATCCCTAGAAGTTCTCTTGAGGCACTTTCCCTCTTTACAAGTACTCTCAATTCTCTCCTAGAAATGTAATGAACAAGAAATCTTTCACCATCCCTCTCCTCTTACAATCCTGAAGAAGATCTTCAAGCCCTTCCTCTCACTCTCATGCCACACACACACACACACACACACACACAAAACTCATGCCAGCACAGCTCTTCTTAAAGCCCTAGACTTCCCTCTCTTTTATAAAAGATTGTCTCCCTCCAAGAAGAATTCAAAATTCCCTCCAAAATTTTATTTAAAAATCAACTGTTTGAATTTAAAATACATGTCCATTGATCCAAGAGACATATTCCTTCATAAAAGAACTTTCTAAAGTGTCTACATGCATTGAAGTACTCAAGGGGTGTTTAGAACAAGTGTCCCTTTAAAAATTTGTGCAAAAACTCATCCCGAACATCCTTAATCCGCAAAAACTCGTCTGTGGCGCATCTGGTGCCAAATGAGCACACATGCACTAGTTTTCTGGATTTTGGCACATCATGCACCTGTTTGGCGCATCATGAGCCGCCCTATAGCTGCTCCACTGTTTTGCTTCGTTTGGCTCTATTTTAGCTCTGTTTCGCTCTGTTTCAGTTGTATTTTGCTCCTAACAGATATACCAAAATGTTCCAAGTTAGAATTTTCTTTTCTTCCTTATTTTTACTCCAAATTGCACCATTTTTGCTTCATTTTCTTCAAAATTCCATTTCTTGTGCTTGAAACTAAAAATATGCAAAATACCCTTCTTTAAAGTGTAAAATCATTAAAAATCATTAAAATTGAGCATAATATATATATGAAAAAGTAGGTAATTTTTAGGCGTGTCAACTCCCCCAAAATTAAATGTTACATGTCCTCAAGTAACCCTTTTACTACATAAAAATATGAATCAGGATAAAGATTAACTTATAAATTTCTATACTTTATTTTAATATTTAAAATAGTAAAATTTAAGAAAAATCTTTAATAACTTAGATTCAAACTAGAAGAGTGCCTAGCAATTAAATGAATCTCTATTCATTTCAAGAAGAATTGCAATTTGTCATATCAAGGATACTTAGAACATTCATATGAAAAGAGCTTCATGAAAACTTTACTAGTAATGCTACTAATACTCCAATACAAGTTTAGAAAATGTAATAAAGCTCCTTCTTTAAGTTGATTCAAGTGAAGATAATTTTTTATTAGACATCTTCTCAAGCTTCTCCTCACTCATTTTTCTTTTCTTTTCTTTTCTTTTTTTCTTTATTTTCTTCTCTTTTTTTAGGAACTTTTCAAACCTCTCTTTTCTTCTTTTTTTTTTTCTTTTTCAAGTGAGGATTACTATATCTGGATAGCCTTTAATAATTTTGAACTTCACTATCCTCTTCTTAAAGTCAAAACTTTTTACCTTCTTGACTTTATAAATTCATATTAGTTTATGATTTTTCATAAAGTTTCATTCTTATACCTTTCTTCACTTTATAAATTCATATTAGTTTATGATTTTTCATAAAGTTTCATTCTTTTCTTCTTACACGAAACTCTAAAATTCTTAACACTTCAAAAATACAATTTCTTTTACTTTAAAAAGAAAAACATAGTCTTATCCTTTCATATCAAATATCTTTAACTTTAGAATTGAACTTCGTTATTAAAAACTTTCATCTAAATTTATCATAATATTTACAAACATTAAAATAGTCATTTAAAGTTAAATTCTAATATCCAATGTTATGTTAAATTAGTTTTAAAAATATAGTTAATAGAGGACAAATAAATTTTAGTTTACTTGTTTTTAAGAGAAAATTTTCTTTTCCTCCAAACTTGCACTTTTAAATATTTTACATTTAATTCCATAAAATGTAGTAGGAAGAAAAAGTAAAAGTTGAATTTACTAACTACTACAACATCCTATCTAATTAGTATACGTGCATAATCAGGATAGAATGATTGCAAAAGAAAGTAAATCTAGCCTAAAACAAGCTTGCAATAATATTAAACTAAAAGGAAGTATACTAACTTTAAAATTTATTTTTCTTCCTACCATCAAACTTGATTTTTAACATGTATAACATTCAGTATAGAAAATATAAGAAGGAACAAAAATAGTTCAGAAATTTTATCTATCACAAGCATCTACAAGTATTCATCAGGACAAAACAATATCAAATAGAAAGTATGTCTAAACTAAAACATGCTCGATGAAATGAAAAGAAAGTTTTAACAAACAGAATAGGTATCGACATGGGAATATATATATATATATATATATATATATATATATATATATATATATATATATATATAT
>JXCR01143458.1:114607-192567 GCA_002079205.1 Phalaenopsis hybrid cultivar
CATGAACCAATGGAAACCCCATTTTGGGTCCTCTATATAGTGGTCTTAGCCAGTAGGTTTAGGGGATTATCTACATGAGTATCCCAAAAGATCAAGGGATCTAGGCTAGAAATTTGAGTTTAGGGTTGTGAGTGAATGTGGGAGTATATAAGTGTAGATGAGTGTAGTGAGTGCCTTAGCTCCAGACCAACACCCAGGGTTAACCTTAAGGTCCAACAGTCTTAAGGGTGACTCATCTTGAGTTTCCCCCATAGTGATCCCACCTACTAAATGCTAGAGGTTGAGACCAACATGTGGCACTTCAAGTTGAGTAAAGAAAAGGGTAGAATTTCTAATGGTGAGGGTTCCATGTCTAGTTTTCTAAGAATAGTCAATAGGAAAATCTTATGGCTACACCTTAGGCTACTAAAAGGGAAAAACTAAACCTCAACCAAAAGTGAGGTCAACAAAAGGACCCCCAATAGGTGTGGTGTGCTGGGCAAGTACACCGCGTGTATTGGCATTGACCGATGAGATCAGTGAGAACCAATACAACTTCTAAGTCAACAGACCCGAAAATATGTGTAGGGTCATGTGTGTGATTTGTATCAGTCGGGGAATTAATAGGTGTGTGTTAAATCAAATTGAGAAGTAGGGTCTCTCGCTGGGGAATGGAGAGTGAACTTTGAGTTATGAAATTTCAAAGATTTCTAAAGGATGGGAGTCAAAATGTAAGTACTGACCCCGAGGTGGGAATTGAAATTCAGATATCAATTCAAAAAGAGAGGGAGAGAGAGAGTCGTAGTGTAAGGACCGACCTCGATTGTAATGAATCAGAAATGTTGGACTGATTCGGAAATGAGAATTGAAATGTAGGTCAATTCTCAAAAGAGAGTGTCAGAATGTAAGGACCGACCTCGAATGTAATGAATCAGAAATGTAGGAATGAGAATTGAAATGTATATCAATTCTCAAAAGAGAATGTCGGAATGTAAGGACTGACCTCGAATGTAATGAATCAGAAATATAAGAATGAGAATTGAAATGTATATCAATTCTCAAAAGAAAATGTCAGAATGTAAGGACCGACCTTAAATGTAATGAATCAGAAGTGTAGGACTGATTCGGGAATGAGAATTGACATGTAGGTCAATTCTCAAAAGAGGGTATCAGAATGTAAGGACTGACCTCAAATGTAATAAATCAAAAATGTAGGATTGATTCAGAAATGAGGATTGAAATGTAGGTCAATTCTCAAAAGAGAGTGTCAGAATGTAAGGACCGACCTCAAATGTAGAGAATCAGAAATTTAGGACTGATTCGGAAATGAGAATTGAAATGTAGGTCAATTCTCCAAAGAAGGTGTAGAAATGTAGGACAGATTCGGGGATGAGAATTGAAATGTAAGTATCAATTCGAAGATGAGAGAATTGAAATGTAAGTATCAATTCCGAAGATGTGAGAATTGAAATGTAGGTATCAATTCAAAGATGAGAGAATTGAAATGTAAGTATCAATCTGAAGATGAGAGAATTGAAATGTAAGTATCAATTCAAAGATGTGAGAATTGAAATGTAAGTATCAATTCAAGATAGTGAGAATTGAAATGTAGGTATCAATTCAAAGATGGTGAGAATTGAAATGTAGGTATCAATTCGAAGATGTGAGAATTGATCGAAATGTAAGTATCAATTCAAAGATGTGAGAATTGAAATGTAAGTATCAATTCAAAGATGAGGCTGAAATGTAAGTATCAATCCGAAGATGAGAGAATTGAAATGTAAGTATCAATTCAAAGATGAGAGAAATGAAATGTAGGTATCAATCCCAAGGAGAGAGTTGAAATTTAGGTATCGACCTCGAAATGTGATAATTGAAATGTAAACATCAATTCGAAGATGAGAGAATTGAAATTTAGGTATCAATCCGAAGATGAGAGAATTTAAATGTTGGTATCAATCTGAAGAAGAGAGAATTGAAATATAGGTATCAATCCCTAGGAGAGAGTCAAAATTTAGGTATCGACCTTGAAATGTGAGAATCAGGATTTAGGTACTGATTTGGAGATGTGATTTGAAATTTAGAAAGAGCTTGTGGTGTTGAATTTGTAGAAGTGTGTCATGTGAAAATATTGATTTTGTTGAAAAAGATTTGTGGAGCTTTGTGGAGTTTTGTGCAGAATGTAAAATTCTGCGAGGATGTGAAGAGAGTTGAGGTAGATAACGATGGTTGTGCTGCGCGCACAAAAAGTAGGAAATTTCAAAAACAGAAGCATCCACTCAGCATGTTTATTTTATTTTCTTGGCTTTTTCATCACATTTATTTTTCCAAAAAAATATGTTCTTAAAGTTTTAATTTTAATTGGTTGTTTTTTAAAAGAAATTTTCTTTTGTTATTCACTCATTTATGATTTTTTTTCATTTGTGTTTTATTTATTGTTGAAGATTTGTTATTTCGTTCTTTGTTCATTGAAATTTTGAACCATCTCATGGTTCGCGACTTTCATCCATTGCATAAAAAGGCAACTGACAAAAAGGCAAAATTTTCCATTAATTTGCTCCAAAAAAGGATGTCATAAATCAGACATAAGCTAATGCCTCAAAAGGTACATCATGTAGTCCATGTCGAAATACATTGAGAATCATCTCATGCTATGAATACACTGTAGACTGCATACATCAGATACATGCCATGCTATTAAAAGAAAGCAACCGAACCCTCTGTACCAAGTATGTTGAGCTCATAATCAAGGAGAGCTTCTAAGTCATGCTCTAGGATAAGAGTTCCCTTCGCATGTACTTAGAGGTACAACCTTCTCATAGCTTGTATGGAAACAACTCTTCGAATTATGGGTCCTACTAGAATCCATACAGTATTTTACTGTTGTCCATTCTGTGGAAGGTTACAGACACCCTACGGTGTCGCACTCCTGGAATGCAGTGCTTGGCAATGTCTGCACCATTGCCCTTCAGGACAAGTACTGAACCAAATGGAAGAGGAATCTCCACAGCTCCTCTAAATTCACCAGGGCAGACTATATCAATTTTTTTTCAAATAGAATATTGCTTTTACTCTTGAATGAGACCGTGCAGAAAGGCCTCACAAAATCATGATGGTCGATGTGTGGGGGAATGCAGTCACCTTCTTCATAAACGTTAATGATACAACTGTTAGGAATTCAAGTAGCAGGTAGAATATTCCACTTGACCATTCTCTTGATCATCCATTTTATCATTAACTGATCCACTTGGTTGTATCTAAGGATCCCAGGCGGATTCCCTTATCTGTCGTTCGTAAAATTGTAGCAACAGCCACATTGGATGGTGATTCTTCCATTTCCCCTCATCCATTTCTTCGGCTCGGAATATGTCCTCTCCATGAGAAGGCCCGCTCGACCTCTATCTCTTAAATCAAAGATGCCGTCCAGAATGCTTCTTTCATCAGTTTCAGAGAAAACCCTGATATATAGCTCCAGGCCTTCCAATATGTTGACAAACTTTCCTTGAACTTCTTCATAGAACTCGAATTCTCTTTTATTTACTCTGCTTATCTTGTAGTATTCTACCATACCAGGAGTTGACAGCTGACATGGGTGTTCCTTCTTTCGGGCCTCGGCGGGAACCCAAAATGATATCAGTCAATCCTGAATATGAGATTTAGCCTCTAGTAGGATGTATGATCCTGGGCTCCATGGCGCGTGTTGATCCGTCCCCAGTGGGACATATGGTTCATTTGTCGTGAAGTCTGGAGTCTGAGACTCGTTGGTGCTTGAAGTGTATTCTTCTAATGTATCGAAACGCTGTAGATGCAAAACGTTGCAGCCCGGGCATTCTACAAAAGCGCCCGTGACTAATGTCCCGACCGGTACCACAATGTTGCATGTTGGGCAACCCCTGCATAAGATATCTGGAACTGGGAGCACATCTGATTCTGTCACAAATCCTGACTCTTCATCTATAGTGGGCAGGCTGACAGAAGTTTCTCTTAGATCTGGGTCATAAATATGTCCCTCAGGAATGGGGGTAAGAAAACTGCTCACGTCTCTCTGGCGTTTGCGTTCCTGTAGCAGAAAGGCTCTTTGTTTCTTTCGGCTGGCATTTCTGTGTTGCATCCTGTGGAGCAGATTATTCAGTAATCATTCATTACGAGTAGCTATCAGGTCCCTTGCTGAAGTAGCTACCATGGAGGGCAGATGGCTGGGCGCCTCCATTGGATTTTGTTCCGCTATCACATTTTTACCTTTGCGTCATTGTCTTGAGTGGTCACCGTCAATAGTGAAGACAGTCCCTCCTTTTTTTTACTACTTTCTACGTCCATTAGAGGACCCTCATATTCCATATCAACTTGGTTGAAATCCACGTCAAAATCTATGACACCTCCTTATGGTGACATCTCTTCATTCAGTGCGAGGTTCCAGCCGTCCCGGAAGGCAAAGATCAGCCTCTGTCCTGACATTTTTCTACAGACGATAGAAAAAAATGTGAGTGGGCTGAAGCTTGGCATGAACAAGAACAAAACAAAGTATTTATTAAAGTAAATTTTACTTTGTTTTGGTGAAGACGATTATTCATTTTATGTGTGAGTTTCGTTTGATTTAGTAGGGTATTTAAATTCAAAAGTAGAAAAGAAAACGTGTGAAGTTTAAAATTTCTTTCTCAAAATTTTCATTATATTGAGGTTAATTACAAAATTTGGACCTGGTCATAGACATTTGGCCACATAGATAACCTTAAAACAATAAAAGTTTCAAAGTTTTCAAAGCAAGCAGAGGCAAGCGGAGGCAAGCGACATTAAGCAGCATCAGGTTGCGTAATAGGTTTTCAGGTATCGTTCATTTATCGATAACATGGGTCTTTCACTCCGAAAGTCCACTAACTGGTAGGCTCCTCCTTTATAGACCTTCTCAACGGTAAATGGTCCCTCCCAAGTTGGCTCGAACTTTCCACCTATTTTGCGGCGAGCAAGAATAGGCCTTTTGAGCACAAGTATGAGGTCACCAATTTTGAATGTCCTTGGGCAGACCAATTTTTCATGGGCTTGTACCATTTTTTCCTGGTAGAGCTCCAAATGTTGTTATGCTTCCAATCGTTTTCCCTCGAGACTCTCCAGTTCTTCAAGTCTGAGTTTTGCACTTTCTTCTGTTGTGAGTTGGTTGTCAATGGTGACTCTGAGAGATGGTGTCTGGATTTCTAGCGGTAGCACGGCCTCGGTCCCATACACAAGCATATAAGGTGTACACTGAGTGAGAGTCCTGAAAGTCATCTAGTAGGCCCACAAGGCTTCTAACAGTTTGTTATGACAATCCCTCTTGTTTTCATCCAGTGTTTTCTTCAAAATCTGTACCAGTGTCTTGTTGAAAGCTTTTGCCGTACTATTTGCTCTAGGGATAATAAATTGTAGAGTGTCTCTAATCTATCCTATGTCTTCTGACAAAATTGTTGATCTTTGTACTTTTGAAAGCTGTCTCATTTATTAGAGATTATTCTTCGCGGTACTCCAAAATGGTAGACAATTTGGCTTTTGAAAAATTGAAGGACGTGTTGTGTTGTAACCTCACGTAATGGTACTGCCTCTGCCCATTTAGAGAAGTAATCTATAGAAAAAAGTATAAACCTGTGTCCTTTGGAAGATGGAGGGTCTATTGGACCTATTATGTCTGTGCCCCAACACTCGAATGGCCACGAGGCAATAGTCGGGTGTAGCACATTCGGAGGCTGGTGTAAGACCACCCCATGCACTTGACATTGGTGACATCTTCTGGCTGTATCCATGTAATCATACATCATTGCTGGCCAATAATATCTGAGTCTTTTGATCTTTATTTTCATTTTTGGCCCTAACTGGTGAGCGCCACACAATCCGGCATGTACTTCTTTGAAAATATTTTGTGCTTTGGCTCTACTCAAACACCGTAGCCACATTTGGTCGAAATATCTTCTGTAGAGAACATTTCCCACCATAGCGTAAGACGTGGCCCTTCTTGTGATGTGGTGCACCTCAGACCTGTCTTCTGGTAGCTTTCCTGTATGCAAATATTCTATTAATGGCTTATGCCAATCTTTGTTGATGTCTGCAACTGTATTTATTGTTTCTTCTTTTCCAAGCTTGTGCAGAGTTTCAAAGTCGTTTCGAGTCAAGACTCGTCTTCCTTGCACCGTGAATTTGATGGAATTCTCTGGGGGAGACGCCATCTCCTTAGCGAGTTTTGCTAGAGCGTCGGCATGAGCATTATCTCCCCGAGGAATTCGGTAAAAATTCACCTCAGGAATCTGCTCCAGGAGCTTCATTGTGTACTAATGGTACTCTGCTAGTCTTAGTTTCAGAATTTTGTATTGTCTGACAACTTGCTGGATGACAAGTTGAGAGTCACCATAAATGACAATGTTTGTTATATCTATTGAAATTGCCAATTCAAATCCGGTGATTAAGGCTTCATATTCTGCTTCATTGTTCGTGCACGGTTCTATCAGGTGGTATGAGAACCTCAACATACCCTTATCTGGCGTAATAAAGATCAAACCGATCCCTATAACTGTGCCTGATCCCTTGTCTTTCCTGGCTAACGAAGCACCATCGAAGTACATTTTCCAGCGCTGCGTAATAAAAAATTTCATCTGTAGTATTTGCTCCTCTGGTAACTCGTCGTTGAGAGAGGACCCAGCTGGCAGTGGGTGTGCAGCGAGAAAATCTGCTAAAGTCTGTCCCTTGATAGCACGAAGAGGAACAAAAGTTATATCAAATTGTAATAAAATCATTGACCACCTTGCTAAACGTCCGGAAAGTATTGGTCGGGTCATCAAATATTGCAACGGATTGACTTTCAAAATCAGAGTAATCTTATGAGAAACCATGTAATGTCTAAGCTTTTGAGCGGCAAAAATTAATGCCAGACAATGCTGCTCAATAGGTGGATACCTTATCTCCGTCGGTATTAGACAACGACTCTAGTAGTAGAGTGCATTTTCTTTACCCTCATCATTGACTTGGGCTAAGAGGGCTCCGAGAGAGTCATCCAATGCCGCGGTATAAAGTATTAACGGTTTCCCCGGGATAGGGGCTGCCAAAACATAAGGTGTCATCAAATATTGTTTAACATCCTCAAAAGCCCACTGGCATTTCTCTTCCCAAATAAATTTGGCGTCCTTTTTAACCAATGTCGAGAAAGGCTGACACCTACTTGAGAGATTAGAAATAAAAGTGTCTTAGATATGCCAACTTCCCCTGGAAGGAATGTAGTTGCTTCAAGGTTTTAGGGGGATGCATTTTCAAGATAGCTTTAATCTTATCCGGGTCGATCTCGATTCCCCGAAGACGGACAACGAATCCTAGAAATTTCCCGGAGGTAACACCAAAGGCGCACTTTAAGGGATTCATTTTAAGGTCATATCATCGTAATCGTTTAAACACTATCCTCAAATTATACAAGTAGTATATTTTTCGTTTACTTTTGATGACCAAATCATCCACGTAACATTCTACTTAATTGTGAATGAGGTCATAAAAAATCTTCGTCATTGCATGCTGATATGTCGCTCCGGCGTTCTTTAGGCCGAACAACATCACTGTTTAGCAGATAATTCCAATCGGTGTTCTGAAAGCTGTAAGCGCTGCATCCTTGGGAGCCATCTTGATTTGGTTATATCCCGACGATCTGTCCATGAAAGAGAAAATTTCATGTGTCGAAGCGATGTCCACCATCATTTCTGGTATAGGTAGTGGAAACTCGTCTTTTGGACATGCCTTGTTCAAATCTCTAAAGTCGACAAAAACGCGGATATGTCCATTTTTCTTCTTAACAGGTACAATATTAGCTGGGGTATTTCTCTTCTTTAACAAAGTTGGCGTCTATCAACTTTTTCACTTCGGTGATGACTTGTTGTTCTATTTTGAGGCGCATTCTCCTTGGAGTTTATTTTACTGGGGTTATATTCTTGTCCACCCCAAGTTTATGGACTGCAACCTCTGCTGACAGCCCTAGCATTTCATCGTAGTTTCATGCAAAGTAATCTATGAATTCTGTTAATAGTTTGACCAGTTCTGTAAATTCTTCGTCATCAAGTAGAGAACTTATAAATGTAGGTTGGGGTCGTTCTTCAGTCCCGAGGTTAATCTCTTTCAATTCATCCATGGTGGATTTAATTTCTTCCTCAAATTCTGGCGGAGCATCTTCTATTGGTTGATTAGTAGAGTCATTCTTCACATCGAGGCAATCCTCTTCTGACTTACTAGTAACAACCATGCAAAATTTAGAATCATTGACTGGTCCAACTGTACCAAATCCGAGACCTTCTTTTGAATTGAGAGTTCAACTTCTAGCATTCCATAATTTTTTAAAAAGTTGAAATTTATCTTTTGGTATTTGTTTCGGTAAGTGTCCCTGTTGAATTAACTTTTGAACACAAGGCAAGAAGTAACCAAAAGACAATTCCATTAATTCATTAGAATCAACATCCAAGCATGTTTTTCAAGCTCAGAAGAGAACACTACGGACTTTCTTGACCTCCAAACTCTCGACCTTTTGAGGGAGAATCGGAGTAAGGGTCATAGTATTCACATAGTGGTTTATCCGATCATACATTGTTTCATAATTTTCTGTATCTTCTAGGGATATCTCGTACTGAGGCTTCTTTGTTTTGTCATCATTACCTCATCTTCAGAACTGCCTTTGTCACCAATGTTGATAGTTGGCCTAGTCCGTTCAACAAATAAATTGATCTTTGATCGTTCGTGTCCCCGGCCTCGACCTCGGGTGTGTGAACTAGAAGAACCTCCACCAAAGGGAGTGATAGAAGGTTGTTGAAGCGGAGTTGTATGGCCTCCTTTTTGTGATTCTTCTGAATCTTTATCTTTGTTTGTGATAACTTCATGAGATAAGACAGTCCTCTTTGGAGGCGCATAGTAGATAGCATCTTCATGGATACCAACTTCATGTACTGAAAATGGTTGTAGATCTCATTTGATGCAATTTTCTTGACCGTCTTTGCGGTATTTAATGCATTGGTGTAGGGATGATGGAACCATATTGTGCTCATGAATCCATGGTTGACCCAATAGAGCGTTAAAAGAGGTCTCGGAGTCGATGATATGAAATTTAACAGTTGTTACTAGTTCTCCAACCTTCATAAGTAATGTAATTGATCCAAGGGCTCTTTCTCCCTTTTGGTTGAATCCTCTTAATATCATCTTATCGGTCGTAAGCTCTTGAGCATCAATATCCAAGTAGGCCAATGTCTGTATGCTCATCAAGTTAAGAGATGCCCCGGGATCCACTAAAACTCTAGATAACACAAATCTGTCGATGTTGACGGAGATGTAGAGCGGACGGTTGTGGTCGGCGGTACCGAGCAGAAAGTCTTCATCTGTGAAAGTTATCCCTGACTGTTCTCTCAATGAGCAAACTTCATCTTAGGATGTGCTAGCCAACTAAGCTAAGCAAATTTCTGGATCAAGCAAAGTTGTAACCAGAGATTCTCTCATCTCCTTTGACAGGATCAGAGCATCGTAAATGCTTAGTTGGGCAGGCAACTTCCTAAGATGAGCTAGCACGTTGTAGTATACTTTGCATGATCCTCTAATTTTATCTTGATTATTTGGTTCTTCCACTGGCGGAGGTGGGGGTATCTCTTCTCGAGTCATTATCTATTTTCCTTTGTATATATTGGAGCTATTCTTGGCAGTAACACTTTTCTGCTCCTTAATTTAACTTCTATGACTTCTTCTTCTTGAGATATCATTGTTGAATATTTCGATGTCTTTTCCTCCTCATTGAAAAGATCTAAGTTGATGGCAAGTGGTCCACCATGACGCTTGAGAGTTGGCTCTTTGTTATCGGTGCTGTCATAAGCGATATCATTGAGCTTCTTTGGCCTTGACAACGAGTTCATCAGACTCAAGTACGATTTGAGGATCATTTTGAGGATCGAGATAGCAGCTAGTTTGGTCATAATCAGTTAAGTTATTACCATAAATAGTCAAAATGTAGCTGAAATCATAATCATTATATTCATAAGACCCCGGAGGGACAAAAAGATAATCATACAAAGTCAAGGATTCGAGGATTTTCTTCCCTAAATCCGAGACAACTAGTCTTGTAGAGGCAGCCCCTATCATACCCCCCGTGCTATCAATCTTGGCAGTGGCATTTTTCTTTTTCTTGCTCTTTGTCCTTGATGATGACGGATTTTCTGGCGAAACCTTTATCTCGGGCTTGGTATGTTGCGGACTCTAAATGAGGCTTGTTTTGATGCATATTGTATCTTGTTCAGTATCTTCTTGGACGATCTGCTCCATACCTCCTTCCATTCTTCTTCAGTGTTCGTAGAAGCTTGTTTCAATGAATCCTGTATTTGATTGAGGACCGTCTTGAGTTCATCCCAAGTTGTACTCCATCCATCTGTTCCAGTATATGGATCGATCAAAGAGATTGACTCAGCTGAAACCATGTTTATGGAACCTTTTTCAGGTTCTCTCAAATACTCCTTTGAGATTGTTATATTCTCTTCCTTGAGGTTCTTCTCGAGCCAGTCTTTAAAGACGAAACACTTGTCTATAGTGTGCCCAAGCAACCGGTGGTATGGGCAATAATTTGGTTCATTCTTCTTATCCACCTCTTCGGGTT
Source organism: Phalaenopsis hybrid cultivar (assembly GCA_002079205.1). Lineage (NCBI taxonomy): Eukaryota > Viridiplantae > Streptophyta > Magnoliopsida > Asparagales > Orchidaceae > Phalaenopsis > Phalaenopsis hybrid cultivar. The sequence goes on from JXCR01143458.1 coordinate 125,205, forward strand.
TCTTTGGATCAGGTAGTTTGAATTCTGGTTTCTTTATCAAGCTTTTGAATATTTTAGGTACAGCTTCATCCTTGAAGGAATGCACAACTTTTTGTCTCTCTAACAGGGATATTCTTTTACCCGATGTTCGAGGTGATCCCTCCTGAGACGGCCGTTGGTTGGATTGACCTGCTTCTTTTCTGAGAGTACTGTGACGAACACTAGCAATGCTCTTCTGCATATACCTTTATCGGCTGCTTTCCTTTTTCGACAGTTGCGACTACTCCTGATTTCTTTTCGAACACTCTAGTCACCTTAGCCTTTTCATGCGGCTCCATGTGCTTCCTTTCTTCTTGAAGATTGCTGGCTTTACTGAGTAGCTTCTCAAAGGATTTTATGGTGAGTCCCTTAAGCATGAAATCTACTGGCCCATGAACGCTTTTGAGTAAAATCTCAATCGCTTGATGTTTCTGTAGCTGAGGTTCACATTTCATGATAAGGTTTCTCCACCTCAAAATATAATCTGCCAAGGTTTCACTGGGCTTCTGCTTCTCCATCACGAGCTCTTCAATAGACACATGATGTTGTGCCCCAGCAAATCTTTTCACAAATAACTGTTCCAACTCAGAAAATATTTTAACTAACCCGTTAGGTAGGTTAGTGTACTAGTCGAAAGCAATCCCTGACAAGCTGCTGACGAACTGCTGGCAGAGTAGAGCTTCATTATTCCTTGTGTTGCCACAACTGGTTCAGAAATGTGCTATGTGATGTTTGGGATTTCCAGTCCTGTCGAATATCTTGAAGTTTGGGGACACAAAACCCTTGGGGAAAGGGACGGCATCGAACTCCTCCGGGTATGGTCTACCCTTTAAATTGATGCACCGCCCTTGGACTGGGCTAAGGCATCCCGTACTTGTTCAACCATTTGCTTGAACTTTTTTTCTGGCATGGCACTTGATGGGGAATCCTTCTTTGATTGTTCTCCTTTATGTACCGAAGTAGCCTCCCTTCTTTCATCTGTATGTGTATGATTTCTGGTTGATTAATCTCTGGAGAAGCCAATCTTGGTGCTCGTGATTGCCCTGAATGGTGGCCATGGTAGCCATAGCTGCAGTCATCTCTTCTACTCTTTTCTCCAGTAGACTGACTTGTTCATCCCTTAGGAGGATAACCCTACCCAGCTCATCTACGGCATTCTCTTCGGTGTGGGGTTGAGCGTCGCGCATAGATGTGGTAGCTCTGGTTTCGATTACATGGACATCCATGAAATCCTCCTCCAAGTAACCACTGTAATCAAAATCTTCATTATCACTATTGATGGGAACTTCGTGCTCTCGAGCTAACTCAGAAATCACGATCCTGAGTTTCTCAACTTTTTCCTCAATTATCGATTCCTTGATTGCTTTAAGATCTGGAGGACCTTGATGGACATCCTCTATTTGTTCCTCCATCTCGCTAGCTATTGTCACGACGAAGTCAGATATTTCAGGCACTGGTTTTACTTCATGCCTTGCAGGCTCATTGAACTGTATCGGTGCAACGACCTTGGGTACACATACCCTTTTCTTTTTTGACAATGATGCCTCAGGATGGGATGCCTTAGTAGAGACATCGATATGTCAAGGGAAGGTATGCTCCCCGTGGTGTAGACCGGCTACAGTGTCAAGTAATCATCTTGTTTTTCTTTCCAGGATTGCAGGAATGACGGGTAAGCTCCTCGCACCTAGTCTCGACTTAATCGGTTGGCGACATGCGGTCCTGGTGGTGGTATGATCGGTGGTGAGTATAGCAGTATCAACTTGGTTTCCCAAACAAAACCAGACGGGAATACGGGTAGGTGACTTTACAGTCGACTTATGAGACTTTCTAACGGACTTAACATCCTTCAAAATTTCTTTTTTCATATGAGGGGAAATTGCATGTCCCACTCGTTTAAGTAACTCACTAACAGAACATCCTTCTTAGTAGCAAGCCTTCTGAAGACTGCACTAACTTGGGTGATGGGAATGAATTTCTTTCTTTCCTTACTGTGTCCACAGAGTGATGGTAATGCGGCAGCAATCTTCCGGATACTCTCATATCCATCAGTATCCGTCAAAGGATGGAATCTACTCCCTCGTAGGAGTGGATAAATTTCTGGTAACACCTCTTCAATTCGATGAGGATCCTCCTCAATGGGTGTGTTCTCAGGAGTTTGGGCTTTGATGGCCCTCTGAACTCTTCTATTGCGGTTCCTCCTTTGAGTTCGGGTCAGTGGTACAGTCCTTGAGCTCGACCTGATTTCAAACACGGGTGGTGGGAAAGTTAATCCCTTAGTCGGATCTTCAACGACCATCACTTCTTTCCCCTTAGTACCAGCAGGGATAACAGGCTTCATGGTAGTAGCTTTAGCCTTTTTGCAGGCAGGGAAGTCCTGAAGGCAGTTTAAACTGAATTCTGCAGACGGTTCTTGCATTTCTGGAGCAGTGATCTTCATTACCACGAATGGGGCTTTCCCGAGGATGACCTCGAGATCTTTAAATCCAACTCCAAATTTGATGGTGGGAGTGATGTTACGGGCGCTGCGGTCTGTTGGCAGATTGCAGGAAAAGGTCAGCGTTGGGTAGGCCATTGTAGCAGGCTTTAAAACAGAAAGTTTAGGGTTAGCTATAAGACCAAAAACCTTGTACTCTTTAGTGCAAGCATTGTAAATAGAGGTTGATCTATAGATCGGGCGGGTCTTAATTTACAAGTATTTTTTAACAACTCTTTTTAAAAATGTGTAAAATTTAATTAATATAAGAAAATTTCAAAGTGCGCGCATCAAAACATGATTTAGTTTAATTTACGAAATAGCAAATCAAATTTGGAAGGGAGTTGTGAAGAAATTTTAGGACCCAGTGCGGGACCCAATTAGTAGCAAAGAATGCCCAGGTGGAATTAGTCCACTGACACACCTATTGGGGATTCGACCCCATATAAAAATTTAAAGAGTCCTTAATGACCTTCTAAACCCCTATGTTCAAAGATGGTTGAACAGCTAGTCCTGAAGTACAAGGAGTTGACTGTACTTTCCCAAAATAGAAATGGGTAAAGTATGTCAACGGAAGAAGGGTAATTTGGTCCAAGAGGGACATGCACACATTACTGATGTGTGAAAATAATATTTCTTGATTTGTATGGGGAGAAAAGCACATCCCTAGCGGAGTCATCAGAAGAGGTCTGCGTTATTTTGGGGTTGGAGGGGAGTTGCCCGTAAGAAGCAGTCGGTCACCAAAATCGAAATCTCGTCGCCTGCTTCGGAAGGACGTTAAAGTATGAAATCAAACTGACCCCATATTTTTCATAATTTAAAATAAAAGAGCACTGTACCTCAAATCCTGTATCTATTCCGAAGGATAAACCCAAGACTTGAGGATGAGGCTCGATCAAATAAACTAAGGAAAGTATGATGTCCGTTTGGTCTCCGAAACTTTTGTATTTGCCAACAAGTTCCTCTATTTAATATAAAGGATTAAATAGGGTTTATATTAAGCTGGGTTCAGACATGCTTCCTATAAGGGCAATCCCCTATAGTTAATTACATCTTAAATGACCAAAGCCACCTAAGAAAACTCTCTATTAAAATCAAAAAATATTATCTTCAAGGAATTTCAAAGGGTAGGACTCTTCAACAAAATCGGACGTAGAGGTGTGAAAGGGGATTGGTTCAAATTTGGAACATTTTATTATAGAATTCAAAGGAAGAAGAACTAGGGGATGTCATGGATCCAGAGGAGAACCCCGGTGACTTCTCAAGCTATCCTAATGTTTGGCTTCAGTTTTGAGGAGAAATATTTAGATGTTTCATCCTGCCAATTTTATTAGTTAGGGCTTACATTCGTGTGAAACGATCACGCAAATATCCTGGAAGATATGAGAATTTAGGTTGTGACAAACGACAAACTCGAAATCCTAAGACGAGTTAGGGCTTATATTATATAGCAAGGCTATACAAAGGCCTAAAGATAAGTCCTAAGACGAGTTAGGGCTTATATTGTATAGTAGGGCTATGCAAAGGCCTAAAGATAAGGTGATTTACGTTGCATAAGCAAGCAACCTCGAAGTCTTATGGCTTTGTTGTTTAAGTCTAAAGAATGAGTTAGGGCTTATATTATATAACAGGGCTATACAAAGGCCTAAAGATAAGGTGAGGATTTATGAGTTAGGGCTTATATTGTATAGCAGGGCTATACAAAGGCCTAAAGATAAGGTGAGGATTTATGTGTTAGGGCTTATATTGTATAGCAGGGCTATGCAAAGGCCTAAAGATAAGGTGAGGATTTACGTTTAGGGCTTATATTGTATAGCAGGGCTATGCAAAGGCCTAAAGATAAGGTGAGGATTTACGTTTTAGGGCTTATATTGTATAGCAGGGCTATACAAAGGCCTAAAGATAAGGTGAGGATTTACGTTGCAATAAAAACAACCTCAAAGTCCTATGGCTTTGTTGCTTAAGTTTAAGGAAGGAAGATTGGTTTAGCTATCAAAGTCCTATGGCTTTGTTGTTTAAGTCTAAGGAAGAAAGATTGGGTTAGCTGGGGAAGAAAAGTCCTATGGCTTTGTTGTTTAATTCTAAGGAAGGAAGACTGGGGAATACGGGTTTTGCTGTTGAAGATGGAAGTGCTGCCCACCATGCTAGCTCCTTGCTGTGACGAGTTCGAGTTTTCTAGTGTGTCAAGTTATAATGTCAAATCAAGTGGCTCTATGTTTGAAGTTCTTTAAATTTTATGAGGGCATATTAAAGTTGATTAGAGTGACACCGGTTAGGATTTGCGGTTCCCTCGTTCCGGCATCACTATTTTCTATTGGATTCACTTAGTTCAAATGAACTTACAGGTCCCTCGTTCCGGCACCACTATTTTCTATTGGATTCACTTAGTCCAAATGAACTTACTAAATTCCCTCGTTCCGGTACCACTATTTTCTATTAGATATACTTAGTCCAAATCAACTTACTAAACTCAACTTAACGAGTTCTATAATTTCATTTAAACAATGGGAAACCTCATTAGCAACCATAGGTTACCTCCTCCGAGGGATTCCCGATCATCCGATAGAGACATCTTAATTTAGTTGAAGTTGTGGTTTTGTGTGATGTTTGTGATTACATTTTGAGTTGCTTTATATTTTTAATGTTGTGGCGGTGAGTTTTATCTTGGTTGATTTTAATTTTCGTTTCAGGTTATGGTTATGGTTAATATTTAGGTAAATGCAAGCATGAAACATGTAAGGAAAAGGCAGAAGAAAGACGGTTCTATAAACTGTAAAAGCATACATGACGAATCTTCTCGTTCCACCTCCTGAAACTTAAAAATGCATGTGAGGGCATTTATGAAGAGCAGGAAAAGTAGAGTTCTAATAATTTTTCTAACCCTATGTCATATCTTGGCGGGTCCTTAGAAGTTTAATTAAGGATGATTTTATCAAGCAAGATATATTAAGTTTAGTAGATCTCCGAGATGTCCAACAGATCTAGAGAAAGAACCAGGGTCCATGCTACTTTCTCACAGCCTGGTGGATAATCCCGAATCCTTTTTAAACTTTTTATAATGCTTAATAATTCATCCTATAAATACCCTTAATGCTCAGTGAACATCGAAGTCTCAATTATCCCTAAGAAAGGGGTAATTATCATTTATCATTTAATTTGAAAATTATGTGAGTGAATTCCCTCGAAGGGGAAGTTAGTGTAATTTGAACAAATAGCCAAATTTTTAATCTTAATTGGTCTTAGTGGTGTTTCAAGGATGTTTGATTTAATTATTTTATTTCTCTAATCCTTATTTAGTTAATTTTGATTTAGCCTAAGTCACCACTAAGCCCTTAAGGCTTAGGTGAGTGTCTTAATTAGTTTTGAAAAGAGTTAACTTTAAGTGATCATGATTCATGATTTGGGTTTCATTTGAAAATCAAAATGGCGGTATTAAATTGATTAATTGTTGACTTCAAAGTCATACCCCTAAGTTTAGGATCATTTAATTTTAATAAACTTCCAAATTTTTGATGATTTAAAAATTTATTAACTTAATTAAGAAAGTGGAATTAATTTCTACCAATTGACCCCTTGTGTTTCAAACATCAAATAAATTGATGAAGATCAGAGGTTACCCATTCCCCTCCTTGACTTAAGCCTAAATGTTAATTAAGGCTAAATTTCCAAATTTACACATTTGCCCCTAAGGCTCTAACACCTCATAATTTATCAAATTCAAATCAAATGACTTTGAAATTTTTATCCTACTTCATTCATGGGTCAATTGAGACATTAGAGGAGAAAATGTGATTTTTCCAAATTTAATTTAATTTATTTAATTATTTTAATGCAAAAATAGGATTTTTCAAAGAAAATTCCTAACTTGACCAAGGTAAATTCCAATCTCTTGAAGTTTTTACTGGAGGTAGACCTAGACTAGAAAAGCCTTTGGAAAAAATTTCATGATTTTTTGAATTCTCTGTGATTTATTATAATTATTTCAAGTTCTGGGTTATTTAATAAAAATTAAATATTTTAGGTGGTGAAAATTAAATTTTTGTATTTTTGAAAAATATCCCTAAGGTTAGGGCTCAAAGGAGCAAATTTTATAATTTTTTGATTTTGTTTTTGATTTATTGGAATTATTTTAGTGAAAACTCATCTTTAGCCTTTAAAAAAATTATTTTTAAGCTTTGAAATTCAATATCTTTATTTAGAAAAGCAGGAAAAATATTCTAGTTGTTCTTAAGTGATTAGGGAGCAATTTAGAACATTTCCATGAGTTTTATTATTTTTAAGGTTTTTATGAATTTTTAATTATTTAAATATTTAAAATAGGCTAAAAATCAAGTTTTTTTTAAATATAATTTTATTTTTATAAAATATTCTTGATCACAGAGAACTCAAAAAACTAAAATTAATAATTTCTTGAGTTATATTTTGATTTTTAAAAAATCATTTAATTGCCAAAAGTAGTATTTATCTTTAAAAATCAACTTAAGTTGTCAAATGAACTCAAAATATTTTGAAATTTTTATGATGAGTTCTCTGGATCATAAGCCACAGTGAAGATCAAAATCAAGTCATTTAAATGTTTATATTTTCCAAAATTAATTATTTTAGTAATTTGGTGTTTGTAAAATTTAAGGATAGTTTAAATGACTTGACCCATGAAATTATTTCCAAAAGCTTTTCTGGTAATTGTGGATCTTCCAAAATTTTCTTAGGATTTTCTAATCAATATGCTAATTTTCATGATTATTTTAAAGAAATGATAAAATTTTTTTTGGGATTTAATAACCAATATGCTAATTTCCATGATTATTTTAAGGAAATGATGTGAAGAAATGAAAAATATGATCTTTGTATAGAAACCTCTTCTGACTTTGGAAAAATCAGAGGATATTTTTCTTGACAAAGGCTACAACATGCCAAAATTGCAAGCCAAGGTGATGTGCCAATATGCATGGAGAATCAAATGATTCAAAACAGTGTTTAAGTAATTAAAAATAAAATATGTATAAAATGGTCTTAAAATTTATTTTAAATTGTTCTCCTCTGTTCACTGAGCAAGAGGGTATTTTTATTTTATTTTTTGTGATTTTTCTACACAAAGTTATGAATTTTCTAAGTTAAGGGTATTTAAATAAATAAGGAAAAATCCCTATTTATCTATTTAAACCGCGCGTGCCACCTCATCCTACGACGGCTCCAAAGGCATGCGTGGCGCGCTCCGGTTGGATGCTGCCATCCATGTAGCTTACTGACTTGGCCCGTTGTTTATGTCCCGAGGAGTCGTTCGGCTCGATCTTGGCAATCCATGTGATACGTGCGCGATCAGATGGCTCCCTGTCATCGTCCCCGATAGAATGATCCCGTGACCGTCCACACTAAAACCCTAAGATCTCAACCTGACTCAACCAATACCTCGGATTTGATCTTATAGACTTATCTAAGTGAGACAAACATATCCATACAGTAATCATGCAATTAAGTTAAGCCTAATTAAATGGAGAATCGAAATAGGCTTGGGATGAGGTGAGGTTTTATACCTTTTCTCTGAGAAGTGAAGCTTCGATCAGAGGGGTTTGACACATTCGTTAGGGTCCAAGGAGGCTAGGGATTGAGTCCCTTGTTGTGGTGTAAGGCCTAGATATGAATTCAATCACGGCCGGATTTGGGTGTTGGTCTAGAGCTATGGTAGAGGCTCTGTGGGAGGGGGATTTTATGAGATTTTGGCTTCTTTCACTATTGTGAAGGTGTGGGTGAAGTTAATTTGAGTTTGGTGGACTGTGGAGGTGTGCTGGGTTCTATCCTTATTTTCGGTAAGATTTCAAGCTCAAAATTGAGCTCCGACAATTTGAATTGGTGAGGGAAAATGGTCGGAATGCACTGAGGGGATCTTAGGGAAGCTCTGTGTGAAGTTTGGAGAGGCCTCTCTAGGAAAGTTTCAACACACCTCCAATGTCCATGGGAGGTGAGTTTTTATAAAAGTGGTCATAGGGTGGCTCTCAGGGCATAAGTTTGAGTGCATTGTGGTGCTTAGGTAGTGGGCAGAGGAGCTCTTCAATTTGATTTGGATGAGCTGGCCTCTAGGTTTGATTTGGGTGATATGGGGGTGGCTCTCGGTTTTGAGATTTTTCGACCACTAGGCTGGCCGGCCGGCCAAGGGGAGGTGGCTAGGAGCTCAGAGAACCCAGAGGAATCCATCACAACAATTTAATGCAAATGTGCTTTGATTTCGCAAAGTATTTTAAGCATGTGCTTTTTTGGAGATAATATCCCTTAATTTGGGGGACCTTTTGGTCCATGGCTTAATTTAGGTGGTTTCATGGTCTTTGGATTGGTCACTAAGTCCAACTAATGGTTGGGGTGGAGTTAATTTGGTGACTTTAGGGTGGTTAGGTCACATTTAGTGCATGGGTCCAAGTGGGTGCAAATGACCAAAACCTGGGTTTGAGCTAGGTTAGCCATGTCAATTGACCCAAATAAATGTTGTATTTGGTGTATATGATCATAAGGAACAACTTTGGTGATGAATGGAAGTGGTTTTTAGCTCAATTGAAAGGTCAATTTGGGGGAATTTTGAACCTTAATCAATTTGGTTATGTTGGGCTAGCCTTGGGTCTAGCTAGGGTTAGCGTTGGGCTAAGTCCAAATTGATTAGTGTAAATGGTCAATAGGGACCTCATGAAGAGTTTTTAACATGAATTGGATTCCAATTTGGAGGTTAAGGCAATCAATTGGGTGAAATTTGGGGACTTACTATTTCCAAGATTAATTGGATGCCAATTTGGAGGTTAAGGAAATCAATTGGGTGAAATTTGGGGACTTAGCCAATTTTGAGGCTAAATTTGAGAATTTTGGATTTATGCCAAAATCAAATGTATATGAGGCTTCACTAAGGTCAATTGATGGTTGATTTTGATGTATTGGAATGTTATCAAGATTTTTCAACATTAATTAGGGTCAATTTACTAGGCTATAGATTTAATTTGGTAAGATTAAGTCATATGGTCAAAATTGGGGTTTTGACCAAAATCAAAATTGGGCTCAAATCATGGGCCAGTTGAGCTTGGATGCCCGTTAACCTTTCCAGTGTTAGGATCTTTAGTAACAACAATTTCATAATGATAGACTTTAATCACTTTAAATGGTCCTAACCATTTGGATTTCAGTTTTCCTGAAAACAATCTCAATCTTATATTATATAATAGAACTTCTTGTCTAGGTTCAAATTTTTTCTGAATAATCTTCCGATCATGCCATATTTTGATTTTTTATTTATAGATTTTTACATTATCATATGTTTCATTTCTTATTTCCTCAAGTTCATTGAGTTGCAATAATCTTTTCTCACCATCATCTTTTAGATTAAAATTAAATTCCTTAATAGCCAAAAATGCTTTATGCTCTAATTTTACTGGTAAGTGGCATAATTTTCCAAATATCAGTCTGTATGGGGACATTCCTATAGGAGTCTTGTAAGCAGTTCTATATGCCCATAATGTTGTATCTATTCTAGCAGACTAGTCCAATTTATAAGGATTTACAGGTTTTTCTAAAATACGTTTAATTTCACGATTTGATATCTCTGCTAGACCGCTAGTCTGAGAATGATAAGCAGTAGAGAATCTATGCATAATATCATATTTCTTAATTAATTTTTCAATTTTTTTATTCCTAAAATGAGATCCTTCATTAGTAATAATTACTCTCGGCATTCCATATCTTGTAAAGATATTTTTAATTAAAAATTTAGAAACATTCTGAGTATCACATTTGGGTACACCAATAGATTCAATCCATTTGGACATATAATCAACAACAAGTAATATATATAAGTTTCCAAATGAAGGCATAAAAGGTCACATAAAATCTAATCCCGTCACATCAAACATTTCAACTTCCAATGTGTAATTTAGAGGCATTTCATTTATTCTAGAAATATTTCCTACTCGTTGATATCTATCGCACATTTTAATATATTCATGAACATCTTTAAAAATAGTAGGTTAGTAAAATCCAGCTTGCAAAATCTTATATGTAGTTCTATTTGTTCCAAAATGTCCTCCAAATTCAGAATCTGCATCTTTCAATTATCTGTTGAGTTTCTTGATAAGACACACATCTTCTAACAATTAGATCTTTACATTATTTTTGCAAATGCAGGTCATCCCAAAAATAGTCTTTTGAATCATATAGAAATTTCTTTAATTGTGGACTTTTCATATCAGGTGGTAAAATATCACTTACAATATAATTCACTATATCAGCATACCATGGTACATTCATTTCATCAATCCTATATAGCTGTTCATCAGAAAAATTTTCTAAATTTCATTTGTAAAATTAGTTAATATTTTTATTTCTATCCTAGACAAATAATCAGCTATTTGATTATCATTTCCCTTTCTATCAATCACAGTAAAATCAAACTCTTGCAATAGAAGTATCCATCTAATTAATCTTAGTTTAACCTCCTTCTTTTGCATTATGTATTTAATAGCAGAATGATCTGTATGCACTACACAATTAGTTCCAATTAAATAAGGTCTAAATTTATCAAAGGCATAAACAATAGCTAATTACTCTCTTTCAGTAGTAGCATAATTAATTTGAGCATCATTTACAGTCTTACTAGCATAACATATAACTTTAAAAACTTTGTCGTGCTTTTGTCCTAATACTTAATCACTAGCATCACACATTATTTCAAATGATTTTCTCAGTCAGGTGGTACTATTATAGGTGCAGTGACTAATTTTTTCTTTAATAATTCAAATGTTTTTATGTATTCCTCATTAAAATCAAATTGCTTATCTTTTTTTAAAAGTTGGCATAGCGGCTTAGTTATTTTTGAAAAATGTTTTATGCAGCGCTTGTAAAAATTAGCATGTCCTAGAAAACTTCTCACCCCTTTAACATTAGTAGGGGGTGATAATTTTTCTAAAACTTGAATTTTTGCAGGATCTACCTCCATGCCTTTTTCAGAAATTTTATGCCCAAACACAATACCTCCTACAACCATAAATTGACTTTTTCCCAATTTAGTACTAGGTTGACTTTTTCACATACTTCCAAAACTTTTTCTAAATTATTAATACATAACTCAAATGAAGATCCAAATACAGAAAAATCATCCATAAACACTTCCATTCCATGTTCTATAAAATTTTTAAAAATTGACATCATGCATCTTTGAAATGTTACAGGTGCATTGCATAGTCCAAAAGGCATTCTACGAAAAGCAAATGTCCATATGGGCTTGTAAATGTTATTTTGTCATGATCCTCTGGAGCAATTGGAATTTGATGATAACCGGTATATCCATTTAAAAGCAATAATATTTATTCCTAGCCAATCTATCCAAAATTTTGTCTAGAAAGGGTAAAGTAAAGTGATCTTTTCTGGTGGTCATATTTAACTTTCTATATTCAATACAAATTCACCTACCAGTAACTTATTGATATTAATTCATTTTTCTCATTTTCTTCAACAGTCACTCCTCCTTTCTTTTGAACACAGAGAATTGGGCTTACCCAAGCACTATCTGAAATAGGATATATAATTCCAACATATAACCATTTTAAAATCTCCTTTTTAACAACTTCTTTCATTTTTGAGTTTAATCTTCTCTGAGGATCAGCTTTAGGTTCATATTGTTCATCTAATAAAATTCTGTGCGTATAAATTGAAGGGTCCATCCAAAAGCCTTTTTATACTTGTTCAACATTTCTATCAACTTTTGTTCTTGAATTTCATATAACTGAGAAGATATAATAACAAGCAATGTAGATGACTCTCCTAAAAATACATACTTTAAATGGGCAGGTAATATCTTTAATTCAAGTTCAAGTGATTTAATACTTGAAGGAATAAGATTTTTAATATGGTTTTCCAACAAGTTTAACGTTTCAAATTTTCCCTGAATATAATCCAAATCTTCTTTTTTTATTTCATCTTCATTCTAAAAAATTTCTCCTTGCTTAATTTATCTTTACACTCATTCTTAAACTGTTCATTACTCAGATAATTAGCTACTTCCATCCTGAAACATTCATTATCTTTTTCTATTACAGGATATTTCATAACTTTTATTATATTAAATTTTTCTTCTTGATCATTAACTCTCATTATTAATTCTCCTTTTTGCACATCTACTTCTTTGATTATTAACTCTCATTATTTATTCTTCTTTTTGCACATCTATTACAACTCTTCCTGTTACAAGAAATGGTCCCCCTAAAATAATAGGAATCACTTTATCTTCCTCCATATTCAATACTAAAAATTCTACAGGGAAAATAAATTTATCCACTTTTGCTAGTACATCCTCTATAACTTCTTTTGGACAAGTTATTGATCGATCAACTAACTAAAGAGTTACAGTAGTAGGGGAAATTTCTCCAAATTTAAACGTTTAAAGATCAATAAGGTTATAAGATTGATACTTGCTCCTAAATCACATAAAGCTTTTCCATAAAACTTTCCACCAATTGCACAAGGTATAGTAAAACTACCATGATCTTTTAGTTTTTCAGAAAGCTTTTTTTGAATAATAGCACTACACTCTTCACTGAGTGCAACGGTCTCATGATCTGTAAACTTTCTTTTATTTAGTACATCCTTCATTAATTTCCCATAACTTGGCATTTGTTTCAAAGCTTCAACAAAAGGAATATTTATCGTTAATTTCTTAAGGATTTCCAAAAATTTTGTAAATTATTTATTTTTATCTTTCTACTTTAGTCTTTAAGGAAACAGAGGTAATGATTTTTCTAAAGAAACCTGTGTTTGTTCATTTTCATGTTGATCATTTTTCATTTCTTCCTTCTCTTCATCAACCTCAGTTTCTCTTTGGATCCTTGTTTTAACTTCTTTTCCACTTCGTAATTGAATAGCTATAATTTGCTCTTTACTTTGATCTTTTGGATTAACTTCCACAGTACTCGGAAGAATTCCAGAAGGTCTATTACTAAGTGTAGTAGTAATATGTCCTAATTGGTTTTCAATATTTCTAAAAGCAGCCCCTTGATTTTGTATTTGATTTTCCAAATTCAACATCTCTTCTTCCATCGTTAACTTCTTTTCCTTAACTTTTGGGTTAGGATTGGAGTTAAATCCTGGAGGATAATAAGGTCAAAAATTGAGATTTCCTTTATTATTCAGATTTATGGATAGATTCACCAAATTTTTATAATTATTCCAACTAAAATTAGGGTGATTTTTCCATCCAAAGTTAAAATAGTTAGAATAGGGATTATTATTTTGATTATTTATAACATTTAAAGTTTCATAAGATGGTTAAGTATCAATAATTTGTCCTAGTAAATTTTCCTCTAATACTGGGGGCATTTGAGAATAATTCACTCATATTTGATCAATCTTTTAAAAATAACAGCAATTTGAGATGCCAAAATAGGCATTATATTATAATCATGAATATTGGCTACTCTCTTAGGATTTACCCTTTCAGAGGGCCATTGAAAATTATTAGCAGTCATTTCTTCAATTAAAGAATATGCTTCATCAAAATTTTTTGACATTAATGATCCACCCGCAGCAACATCTATAATAGATATTAGTGATCCTACTAATCCATTGTAAAAGGTTTGAATTATTAACCAATCTGGCAAATCATGATGTGGACATTTTCTAAGAAGATCTCTAAATTATTCTCAGGCTTCATATATTGATTCTCCTTCAAACTGACAAAAAGATGTAATATCATTTCTAAGCTTAGCCGTTTTTTAGGGTAGAAAAGATTTAGCCAAGAATTTTTGTGATAGTTCTCCCCAATTACTAATAGATCCAGGTGCTAATGAATTTAACTAAGCCTTGGCTTTATCCCTTAATGAAAAAGGAAAATGTCTAAGCCTAACAGCATCATCAGACACCCTGTCATATTTAAATATAGCATAAATCTCAAGAAAACTAGCAAGATGTAAGTTAGGATCTTCAGTAGGTGATCCTCCAAACTGATTATTTTGCACCATTTGGAAAATACCAGGTTTAAGCTCAAATGAATTAAGAGCAACATCAAGATTTTGAATACTAAAGTGAAGTTCATATGCTGTCGGATTCACATAATATTTTAAAGATCTGTCGATTCTCATTTATTGGATTTTCTAAGTTATTTGCCATTTCTTTAAAAATTTTAATTTCTCTTTGTTGTTTTTGAATTTTTCTAATAGTATGTTCTAACTCTGAATATTAAGGTATTAAGCCCTCAGATCCAATATTTTGCATAAACAAATAAAGTAAGCAAAGTAAAATTCTTTTGAAAAAAATACTCTTAAATAAATTTCTTTATGAATTTTTGATTTTTTATTTTAATATATTTTTATAGTATATATATTATCTCTAACTTTCTTAATTTATCAAAACTATTTAATTTACCTAAATTTAACGTTACCTTCCCCATGCAACGATGCCAAAAACTTGATCCTGATTTTTTATATGTAAGGATTTATGAAGTTGACACCACTACTGTGCCAAAAATTTGATCCTTATATGAAAAGTAAGTTGTGTAAAATATATATAATTATAGGCAATTAATAATGGGATTCTACGCAAGTAAACGTATCGTTATCAAGTAATAAAAGATTTTCTATTTAAGTCCCAAATATTGATCCAACAGGAAAGGTGTAAATTGGCAATTATAAGTTTTACTAGGAAATTTATAGAAAATCAAACGAAATCACTGTCACTAATTTTGAATGTTGAGATGTTATAAAAACTAAAGTACTTAACTATTGGCAAAACAGAAATGCAAAGTTTAAAAAGTAAATACTAATCTACTAACTGTGTTTATGTAATGAAGATTTCTTATGTGAAAAAACATCATTCCCATTACAATGAAGTTCTGGTGAAATGAGAGGAGATAAATGTTTATAATATGTATTGTGCCAAATAAGAGCAATTATAATTCTCTACCTTGATACAGTGCATAAAAAATCATTAGCTAATCCTAGGTTTAGCCCCTAAATCCGTGGCTAAGCTAGGAGGATACTGGCTCCCACTCCAAAGCTCCAACTTCCCTTCTCCTGAATGCTAACTCTCACTTTAGTTTTTAAAAACTAAGACAAAATTGGGGATTTTAGTCTGTCACCCTAAAGATTCTCCAATTTTACACCCAACAAAGAATATATCCCGATTTATTTATACTTAATTCCTTGAACAAATTTCTCCTTTATGAAAGCAAATGTGATCCTCACTCTGTTGTAGAACTCATACTCCATTTCCCGGATCATATGTTTCACACATATAAACAAATTTCTCCTTCATGAAATCAAATGTGACCCTCACTCTGTTGTAGAACTCATACTCCATTTCCCGGATCATATGTTTCACAATATATTTTAATTGTTATAGAACTCATACTCCATTTCCCGGATCATATGTTTCACAACATATTTTAACAATTCAATTGGCCAGATTTAAAAACTAAATTAAGTTCGGAGTTGAAAAATCATCACAATTTATTTTATATTTTAATTATGCCACATTGAAAAGTAAATTAAATTCGGAGTTGAAAAATCATCACAATTTATTTTATATTTTAATATTGGCACATAAAATGTAAATTAAGTTTGAAGTTGAAAAATCAACATAATCTATTTATATTTTAATATTGGCACATCATATTATCTCTTCATTTCACCATATCTCAGAGTAGGGAGAAAGATAGAGGGAACTACTCAGATTTCATGAGAAAGATAACAAAACACAAATTTCATATATAAAAGAAAGTTCATACAACAGTAATAATCAAACAAAACTTATCTGAAATTCTTTCTTAAAGCAAATCCCTTATAGCCTTTCCTTAGAAATGCATGAAGAAGATATCTCTCACTTTTCTCCTTCTCCAACACTCTTACAGAAAGTTTCACACTTAATTTCACCACACAAACTCTAAACTATAAAAAAAATCACTAATGGACAACAATATGGTGGTGGAATGAAGATGGATTATGAAAAATAGCGAAAATGGAGCTTGGTAGAACGTTTTGGAGCAAAAAGGAGTTCATTTTCTGATGAATTTCGGCCTTAAATAAAGCCCAAGGTCGGATCTCCAAGAGGTGCCTCCAAAAACTCTTCAAAAATTTTCTAAATACATCACCTTCTAGAAACGGGGACTGAACCACCTTTGGCGCAGTCAGCACTAGTCTAGCGCGGTCGGCGCTGAGTACTTCTTCAAAAACATCATTTTGACTCCAAATTCCATCTTTTTTACTTCTTTTTTGCTTTAAGTTCTAAAAATCAAGAACCTGTAAGAAAACATCAAAATACCTTCCATTAAGGTGCAATATCACCAAAAATAAGTATAAATTATGGGTCTAAAAATGCATAATTTTTGGTGTATTAATTCTATGGTAGAGAAACCTCAACATGAAGCATTAACCACAATTATAGGAGCAACATGCAATTGACGTCTTGCTTAAGAGTATTCATGGTCCGATAACTTTCCTGCTTAAAAGAATTTTTGTTAAGATGTTAAAGAAAATTACTAAGTAAGGCATCAGCTCTGGAAGAAGAGGTGAAGCATACATAATCCGTAGATAAGTTTGAAAAGACTAGATCAGCAAAGGCATATGGGAAGAAGTCTAAGATGGTGATAGCGGTGGATAAGGGCAAGAAGCCCATAGAGATTAGTTAGAGCCGTCTCAGCAACCACAACAGTGCAGTCAGTGGTACAGTCAGCTTGGTCAGTCACCATCTCAGTAGAGACAGTATAAGAAAGATAGAGGACAAGGCCCAACAATCGCAGACCAGTTGAACATCATGTATTTTTTTAGAGATGACACAATGAAAAAGATGTTCAGAAACCTGATCAAGAAATTAGAGTTCAAATTTTCTAAGCTGAAAAAGATAGCAGAGGTCGGTAAGAAGGATCAACCCAACTATTGCCCATACCATAGATTACTTGGGCACACCATAGATGGTTGCTTCAGCTTCATGGATTGGCTCGAGAAACATTACAAAATAACAAACATAAAAATGTTGAAATAATATTTAAGAGAACCTGAAAGAGGTTATGTAAATATGATGTCGGCCGAGCCAATCTCTCCGATAGATCAGTATATAGTGGATGACAGATGGTGCACAGTTTAGACTAAACCTTCCAAAAAGATACTAGATCAGATTCAGGTTGCCTTAGCACAGACCTTAGCTCAGAGTGTACAGTCCTCTAGACCAGCGGTCACCATTACACCTGAGAAGCCATAGTAAAAGGAGATGAAGAATAAGTAGACTGCCAACAAAATAAAGGACGACAGTGCAAGGAGTGGAGCAGGGGTTGCCCCCATTAGATTGATTGTGTCAGATTTGGGGAAAATACCCCTCAAATCCTTAACTTTTTATGATTATCTTTATGTCCGTCTTCGATCTTATGATTTTAAAATTTATGATTTCGGCTATGTTTTGATTATCTCTAGTGATGATGTAGCTAAACACAACCAATTTAACCCGAATTTTGATTCCCAAAATGATCAAAATCACATAAGATTCCGATGAATACAACACTAAAGTTGAAGAAGACATCGGTCACACAGATTGCGATAGTTTAGAAAGTGAGGGACCAGTCCTTGAATGTCAGGAACACCCTGTAAATTGACTTGGATACTTCTGATTCAAAATTAGAGCAAAGAGGGCCAACCACAACATTAGTGCCTTCGGATCCAATCAAAAGATGGAAGAGGTAACCGAGGTAAGTCTAAGGATTGGGAAAGGATTACCTCCAAGATAAGCTCCAATGGAAAAGAGGAAGCAAGCAATTACTCAAGAGGAGCCACCTCTACCAATGGAAGGAACACACACTCAAGAAGAAATCGGAGGTTCAAATAAAGTATATTATAACATGCTAGCTCATCTTAGGAAGAAGCCAGCCAATCTAAGCATTTACGACACTCTGATCCTATTAAAGGAAATGAGAGAAGCTTTGATCAAGGCTCTACTTGATCCAGAAATTTTCTTAGCTCGTTTAGGTAGCACATCCTTAAATAAAGTTTGCTCATTGAAACAATAGCCCAGGATAACCTTCACCGATGAAGACTTGTTGCTTAATACTGCCGATCACAACCGCCCTCTCTACAGTTCCATCAGTATTGATAGATTCTTTCTCTCTAGAGTGTTGGTGGATCCAAGAGCATCACTAAACATAATGAGTATATCGAAATTAGCTTATGTGGACATCAATGCTCAGGAGCTTACCATTGATAAGATGATGCTTAAAGGATTCAATCAAAAGGGAGAAAGAGCACTTGGGTTGATAACACTATTAATGAAGGTTGGTGAACAAGTAACAATCACAAAATTCCATATCATCGACACAAAAACTTTGTTTAATGCTTTGTTTGGTCGATTGTGGATTCATGAGTATGACATGGTCCCATATTCGCTACACCAATGCATCAAATATTGTAAAGAAGGACAAGAGCACTGTATAGAAGGTGATTTGTGGCCATTTTCAATACATGAAATAGGCATCCATCAAGATGCTACCTATTACGCTCCTTTGAAGAAGACCGTCTTTTCCAGAGACGTCATGCAAAACAAGATTGAAGACTCTAAAGGATTGCAAGGATAGAACCATCGGGCCCCAATTCAATGATCCCCCACCATTACTTTGCAACAACATGGTGGAAGTTCTTCTGACCCACACATCTGAGATCAAGGCTAGGGACAAGATTGAGAAAGGACTAATAAGATTATTGAACAAAAAAATCCAACTATCAACATTGACATAAAAGGAAGCTTTGAAGAGGATAAGTCCGAGAAAGATGCAATGACTGTAAGCTGAAAGAAGCTGCAATTTGAGGTATCCTCAGAGGATGAAGAGAAAAGTGAATATGAGTCGATATACAATCAAATCAACCACTATGTGCAAGTCATGACCTTAACTCTGATTCATTCTCATAAAGTCAAGAGTGTAGAGGTGGATGTCCATAGTGTGGGCATGAAACCAATCAAGTTTCTCCATGCTTCTCCTCCTTCTAATTCAGAAACCCATGTAAATTTGGATGAAAGTATTTCTAATGAATTAAATGAATTACTATTTTGTTATCACTCTCCTTATATTTAAAAGCTGATTCAACAGGAACATGTGTCGAAAAAAATGCTGAAGGAGAGACTACACCTTAATGAGAAATTATGGAACACTAAAGGTAAAGCTCCCAACTCCAAAGAAGGCGTCAGATTTGGTACATTGGGACCAGCCAATGATTAAGAATTTTGCATGGTTGTTACTAGCAGCTCAAAAGAAGACTGNATTGTTACTAGCAACTTAAAAGAAGACTGCCTTAAATTTGAAAATGATTCCAAAGTCCCCTCAATAGATGATGCTTCACCAGAGTTCAAGGAAGAAATCAAGTAAACGGTCAATGAGTTAAATGAACTTAATCTCAGGACTAAGAAACAACACATACCCAATTCCATAAGTTCTCTACTTAGCGATGAGGAATCTACGGAGTTGTTCTAACGGTTGACAAAATTCAAGGATTTCTTCTATTAGACCTACGATGAAATATCATGATTGTCTCAAGAAGTTGTAGTTGACAGACTTAGAGTGGATTAAAATAAGGCCCAAGTAAAAGAAGCTCCTAGAAGGATGTGCCTCAAAATAAAGCAACAAGTTATTGTCTAAATGAAGAAATTAATCCTCGCTAACTTTATATGAGAGGAGCAATATCCTACATGACTAGCCAATGTTGTGTCAGTACAGAAGAAAAATGGACAAATCCAAGTGTGTTGACTTCATAGGCTTAAATAAAGCATGTCCAAAAGATGAGTTCATGTTACCAATACTAGAGCTAATGGTGGACATTGCATCACCACATAAGATATTCTCATTCATTGATGGTTCATACTGACACAACTAAATTAAGAAGTCCCAAGAAGTTGTGATGCTAACAACATTCAAAACACCAATTGGGATCTTATGCTACATAATAATGTTGTTTGGGCTGAAGAATGGGGGGTGGCCTATCAATGAGCCATGTCAAGGATTTTTGATGACCTCATCCACAACCAAGTAGAGTGCTACTTAGATGACTTAGTTATCAAAAGTAAACAATGAGGGGATCACCTGTGTGATTTGAGGATTGTTTTTGAACGATTACATCAATTTAATCTTTAAATGAATCCCCTAAAGTGCACTTTCGGTGTTACCTTGGAGAAATTTTTAGGATTCATTTTCTGTCATCGGTGAATTGAAATCAATCCATAGAAGATTAATGCCATCTTCGAAATGCCACCTCCTAGAGCCTTGAAAGAACTACAATCTTTTAAAGAAAAGTTGGCGTACCTAAGATGCTTTATCTCTAATATGTCAGGAAGGTGTCAACTATTTTTGGCATTACTCAGAGAGCTTGTCAAATTCTATTTGGGTGAGCCATGCCAAAGGGCTTTTGAAGAAATTAAACACTATTTAATGACACCTACTGTATTGGCAACCCCTATTTCGAGAAGACCTTTGATATTTTATACAATGGCTTTATTCGACTCTCTCAGATCCCTCTTAAAGTAGTTCAATGAAGAGAATAAGGAAAACACACTCTATTATTTGAATTTGCATCTAATACTAGGAGAGGTAAAGTATCCTCCTATAGAGAAGCATTGTCTAGTTTTGATTTTCATAGCTCAAAAGATTGGAATGCTTTCACATAAAGTAAATTAAATTTGATTGTTTATTATTTGAATTTGCATCTAATTTGATTTTCATAGCTCAAAAGATTGGAATGATTTTCATAGCTCAAAAGATTGGAATGCTTTCACAAGCAAATCATAAGGAAAACATTGGATGATAACAAAAGAGGATGGCATGAGAAACTATTAGAAACTTTATGAGCATAAAATACAACGATCAGGACTCTGATTCAGTATACACCACATGAACTCATGTACGGGTTCAAGGCAGTGCTTCCGTTAGAGGTGTAGTTACCTTCTCTCCAAGTCGTCATGAACAACATAATTACAACAGAAGATAACGCCGTACTCCAACTTGAAGAATTGAAGAGTCAAGAAGAGAAGCGATTAACGACGTAAAAGAACTTGGAGCGTACCAGGCAAAGATGACTCAAGCACTTGACAAACTGGTCAGCCCAAGGACTTTCAAAGTTGGTGACCTCGTTCTCATCCTCAGAAGGCCTATTCCTACACATCGTAAGATAGGTGAGAAATTTGAACTAAATTGGGAAGGACCGTTCATGGTGGAAAAGGTTTACTGCAAAGGTTCATACCAATTGGTGGATTGTCAGGGAGAAAGACCCATGTTGTCGATCAAAGGATAATATTTGAAAAATTTCTGTGACTGGGTCCCAAGAAGATTTGTAATAATAAATTTTCAATGAAATAAAATTTATGTTAGAAATCTCACACCCTAAAGTTCAAATTTGGTTGAATCTCAAATTTTATTAAAATAAAATAAGGTAAAATACTTGCCTGTAATCTAAAATTCACCTAATAATGAATTGTTATCGTTCTTGTTCTATTTGAAATTCAGCTCACTAACATTCTTCTGTTCTTCTCCAGGAAAATGTCAGGCCCAAAGTTGATCTTCTCCTTTAAAGATGACTTAAATCTCACACTACACTAGTAGAGGATGGCACAGTCTGTTGTCATAAACTTCGATCTGGACTACAAGCAGGTTGATCTAGATTATTAAGGACACTTACTGAAGGTTGTTGAGTAGAAGGATAAAGAGGGGTTCGAATCGTTAATCAAAATTTTCCATAAAGAGCAAGTGTCGGTGAAAAGGAAGAAATCTGAAATAGTCACGAAGGAATTTCCCAATACTCATGGCCCGATGGGAAAGGCTATACAGATAAAGTCAATGTTCATGACTTTGAAAGGGGAATTGGTCAGCGCATCTTCAGAAGGAGAACCGCTAAGACGAACATAATGAAGAATAGTTAACCAGTGTAAGCACCGAGCCCTTGAACATCTGAAAAGAAGACAAGCCTAAGAATCAACAAAAATTATTTTAGTTATAGAGGAAGAGGTTCACGTGCAGTCAGCGGAAGAAACACCCGCACAACTTCTTATAGAAAATGATGAACCTGAAGTAACACCCGCGCAGCTTTCGATAGAAAATTATGACCTTGAAGTTGCAATAGGGCCTTCTTTTCTAGACACCATGCCTACAGAGCCATGTGTGGGATGTTCGACGTGCAATGCTGATATAGTGAGGCCAGTGTTGCCATATTACATGCCATCTTGGTCATTCTTGGAAATACATAGAAATTATGTCAACCTTTTGAAAGGGCTGGAGTTACATACCATAGTATTTTCAGAAAGCAATGAATGAAAGATACTGGACTGCATTTTTGACCTAAGGGATAAAGGTCAAGTAGATATTTTAAGAAAGAGAATGTATTTAAAACCACAGAAATGGATGAGAGGCAGGGGCCACTATTCAGTGTGGCTGCTACTATAACTTTGCTCGTGATTGAGAAGGTAATCACCCGAGGATTATAAAGCATGATAAGGTGGATATCATACTGTCAGTAATAAAGAAAATGATTAAGAAGATGGTTTCATGGAGCATGTTTTTAGCTGATTGCATTCTTAATAGCTGCATCACCGATATTTATTAAGAAGGAAAATGTATTCCTCCACACATTGATCACCACAATTTTCTGAGACCTTCTAGCACCGTCTCGTTTATCAGCAAATGCAACATACTATTTGGAAAGGAGATATAGGTCATGGGTTTTCGAGAATTCAAGCGTTCTTTTGAGATTCCACTATTGTTTGGATTTGTACTCATACTCAAAGGAAATGGAGCAGACCTGGCAAAGCATTGCACTCTGAGAGTCCCACGAAACTCTCAGAAAAACTGATGAAGACAAAGTGTCATACAAATACTAGCCTGATCCAGATCTGAAGGAATTGTAGCCACTCGAGCTATGAAATAGCCTACCTCAAATTATATGTGAGGGGACTTCTGTTATGGGGCATAGCTTAGGAGTTTAGCGTGATCTCAACGCAACTTCAGATAAGAAGACAATTTGGGTATGTTTTGGTCACTTCAGAGCAGACTTAATATGATGTATTACAGTTTCTGCAAGAATTTACTCGTCATATTTTGATATTCTTTGATGTATTCAGTTACAATGGAAATCAACAAAGATCATCTTTTGACTTCAATGCTTGTGTTTGAAACTGCTGCATTGTACGATCGATTTAAAGCCACTCAACTGAATGATAATTTAGTTATACAACAAACTAAGAACAATAAAAAACACATATATGCATCAAATCAAATAATGTGAAACAAAATGAAAATGATAATTCAAATTTGAAATTCCACACTCTTCACAACCAAATTTCCAAAATCTCAAACTCCTCATAAATTCCATAAATTCCTCACTCTTTGCACAAATTTCACAAAATCTCCAAAATTTTTAAAGCCCTGTAAATTTTTTCACAAGCTCCCCAAATTTTTGCACACCCTTTCACAATTTTTTCACTCCCCCAAAATTTTAAGCATCGATGTGAAAGTCTGATTGCTCTAAATAAAATCTTGAGGATTGGTGTGAAAGGTTGATCCTCCAAATCAAATCTCGAAGATTGGTGTGAAAGTTCGATACCTCTAAAATAAAATCCTGAGGATCAGTGTGAATGTCTGATTCCTCCAAATCAGATCAATGATCGGTGTCAATGTTTGATTTCTCCAAATCAAATCTCAGGGTCAGTACAAAAATTATGATTCCCTCTTACTACCTCTTAGGATGAATGTGAGTCCTGATACATCAAAGTGAATAATGTGAGTCCTGATACATCAAAGTGAATACGGATGTGCTCTAGTTTTTTTAAAGTCAAAAGACACATATAACATTGGAAACCTTACTTTTCAAAGTGAATTACTCTTATTTTAATTAAAAAAATTTTGAAAAATAAAATATAAATAAGAAATTTACAAAAATTGGATTAGTAGATTCACTGTGGTCAGAAAAACTTGGGAAAAGTATAAATCAAATTTCAAAAATTTAAAACATAATTTTATATTTTAAATTTAAAAAATACCAAAAAAAGAAAAATACAAATAGCTCAAAAAATTACCAAAATAACCAAAATTAAAGAAAATTACCTTAGGAAGTCCTTGTAAAAGTTGTAAAGCCATAAAAATTACATTTAATGTATAAATGTATTTTCTAAGTAGATAAGTGCTTTTGCTTTAAATAATTATAGAAATTAAATATAATTTATAAAATTACAAAAATTAGTTTGTGGAGTTCTTTATGACCAAAGCTACCAAGAAAAATGAAATTATGTAACAATAAAAAGTTTATTTTTAGCGTATTTTCTTAATTATTTTTTCATTAAAAATACCAAAAAGTATAAAAATGCCCAACATGTGACAAAATATCATAAATCACTTTCTAATTAATAAAAACAACTTTAAAACTTTTCCATAATATTTTGGGATGGTAAAAATGTATTTTCCTATATTTTTTATTTAAAATTTATAAAAAAATAGAATAAAAATTAGGAAAATATGAAATTAATTTCTCTGGGTTCTCTGAAGTAGATCAATGTAGTTTTATCAACTCCAAAATATCCCACAAAATCTAATTCGTGACATTTTTGAATAATTTCTCGGATTTCTTTCATTGATACACATCTTCGAGTTACTAAGTTCCTACATTATTTAAATAAATAAGAGTCGTCCCAAAAGTAAAATCTTGCATTGTGAATGAACTTCTTCATTTGATGGCTATCTAATTTGTAGGGTACAACATTACTAATTAAATAGTTAACTATATCAGCCTACCACGGAATTCGCCATTGAGTAATCACATAAAGCCGCACGTCAGGAAAGTCATCTTTTATTTCAATATTATTATCACCATAAGTTTTCTTTTCAAGCCTTCATAAATGATCAACAATTTGATTGTCAGAACCCTTCCTATCCACAACTTGAAAATCCAACTCTTCTATTAGAAGGACCGATCTAATTAATCATGTTTTAGCATTCTTCTCAGCATTAAATATTTAATAGTAGAATGATCAGTATGCACAATACACTTTTCCCCAATAAGATAAGGTCTAAATTTATCAAAAGCATACATTATTATCAATAACTTTTTTTCAAAGGTAGAATAATTTATTTGAGCTTCATTAAAGATTTTACTAGCATAGTATATAACTTTAAAAATATTATCATATTTTTGTCTTAATATAGCCACAATAGTATAATCACTTGCATCACACATTAATTCAAATTGTTATTCCCAGTCAGGTGAAACAATAATAGGTGCAGTGATTAATTTGTCCTTTAATAATTCTAATACATTTAGGCATTCCTCATTAAAATAAAAAATTCATGATTTTTTCTAGAAGATGGCATAGAGGCTTTGCTTTTTTTGAAAAGTATTCAATATAGCGCATAAAGAACTCAGTATGTACCAAAAAAACTTCTTACTTCTCTCACCATTGTAGGAGGTGGTAATTAAGCAATAACTTGAATTTTTGTTAGATCTACTACCATGTCATTTACAAAAATCTTATGTCCTAACGAAATTTCTCATACCACCATAAATTGACATTTTTTCCAAAGAACTAAATTTATTACTTTGCAGTGTTTTAGAACTCTATTTAAATGATCCAAACATAAATCAAAAGAAGTTCCAAAAACTGAGAAATCATTCATAAAAATTTTAATTCATTTCTCAATTAGGTTGCATTAAATAGACATCATATATCTTTAAAAAGTAGAAAGTGCATTGCATAAATTAAATGACATTTTTATTAAAGCAAAAAGTTCCATATGAACTAGTAAATGTTTTATTCTCTTGAACCTCAAGAACAATGGGTATTTGATGGTATCTGGAATATTCATCCCAAAAATAGAAATAATAATGCCCTACTAGTCTATCTAGCATTTGATAGAGAAAAGGTAGATGAAAGTGATCCTTCCTAGTGGTGAGATTTAGTTTTTTATAATCAATACATATTCATCACCCAGTGACTTGTAATGTTGGAATTAATTCATTCCTTTTGTTAATAACTACAGTCACTCCCCCTTTCTTTAGAACGTAATGAATAAGACTAACCCAAGCACTGTCAGAAATAGGATAAATGATTCCAACATCCAACCACATTAAAAGTTCTTTTTTAACAACTTCCTTCATTATAAAGTTTAATCTCCTTTGAGTATCAGCCCTAGGTTTATGATTATCTTCCATCAAAATTCTGTGCATACATATTGAAGGGCTAATTCATTAACTATCAGTTAATGTCCATCCCAAGGCTTTCTTATGATTTTTCAAAGTGTCCAATATTTCTTTTTTTTGTTCATTAGTTTGATCTGAGGATATTATAAAAAATAATGTAAATGAGTTCCCAAAAGTGCGTACTTTAAATGTGTAGGGAGAACCATCATCTCAAGCTCAGGAGATTTTTTAATTAAAGGAATCAAAGGTTTACTATTTTCAGAGGTATCTAAAACTTCAAAATTTTCCTGAACATAACTTGCATCCTAAGTATTTATCTCACTTGATTCATCTTGCAAGTCAACTTCATTTATACTCTTCAGTTCTTTTTCATCCTTGANAAGCACTGTTAGAAATAGGATAAATGATTCCAACATCCAACTACATTAAAAGTTCTTTCTTAACAACTTCATTCATTATAGGGTTTAATCTCCTTTGAGTATCAGCCCTAGGTTTATGATTATCTTCCATCAAAATTATGTGCATACATATTGAAGGGCTAATTCATTAACTATCAGTTAATGTCCATCCCAAGGCTTTCATATGATTTTTCAAAGTGTCCAATATTTCTTTTTTCTGTTCATTAGTTAGATCTGAGGATATTATAAAAAATAATGTAAATGAGTTCCCCAAAAATGCGTACTTTAAATGTGTAGGGAGCACCATCATCTCAAGTTCAGGAGATTTTTCAATTAAAGGAATCAAAGGTTTACTATTTTCAGAGGTATCTAAAACTTCAAAATTTTCTAGAACATAACTTGTATCCGAAGTATTTATCTCACTTGATTCATCTTGCAAGTCAACTTCATTTATACTCTTCAGTTCTTTTTCATCCTTGAGTTCCTTTTGATCTCTCACAACTTCACATCTTTCTTGAAAATGGTTAACATTTAGAAAATTAATAATATCTATCTTATAACATTTATCACATTTATCATCTTTTCCTTTACCCAAATAATTTATTGATTTCATCACATTAAATGTAACTTCCTGGTCATTAACTCTTATGTTAAGCTTTCCTTTCTACACATCTATCATTGATTGTCTAGTGGTAAGGAAAGGTCTCCACAAAATGATAGAAATTGCTTTCTCTTCTTCCATATCTAGCACAATGAAATCAACACAGAAGATAAATTTATCTACTTTAACCAACACATCTTCTATAACCCCCTTAGGATAAGTATAGATTGATTAGCTGATTGCAGGGTTACAATAGTGGGAAAAATCTTTCCTAAGCCTAACCTTTTGAATATTGATAATGGTATGAGGTTAATGCTAGCTCCTAAGTCACATAAAGCTTTTCCATAAAATTTTTCTCCAATCACACAAGGTATAGTAAAGCTACTAGGATCTTTAAGTTTTTTAGAAAGCTTTTTTTGAATTCTTGCACTGCATTCTTCACTTTGTTCAATGGTTTCATATTCTTCAAACTTCCTTTTTTGTTTAATATTTTTTTTTCATAAATTAGACACAAGTTGGCATCTTTTCTAAAGCTTTAGCAAAAGGAATGTTAATTGTAAGCTTTTTAACTATCTTAAAAAATTTTGGTCTATTATTAATTGTCACTTGACGTAACTTCCCATAGTTGACTTCAACCACTAGAATTTCAGTTAAAGTTGGGGTCTTTTTTCCAACCTGGGTTGTCATAAATGGAATATTGTATTTAAAGTCTCTAATGTAGTATGCGAATCAATCATATCTCTCAATGAAATTTCTTTAATCACATAAGGCGCATGAGAAAAAGTCATTCCAATTTGGTCTATCTTCCTAGATAAAGTAGCAACTTGAGATGCTCCTATAGAAATAGTGTCATTATTATGAATACTGACTACTTTCTTAGGATTTACCCTTTCAGAGAGCCATTGAAAGTTATTTGTTGCCACCTCTTAAACTAATGCATAAGCTTCATCAAAAGGTTTTGACATTAATGAACCTCGAGCAGCAGCATCTATGATTGATCTAAGCGATCCCACTAACCCATTATAAAATGTTTGAATAATTATTCAGTCTGGTAATGCATGATGTGAGTACTTTCTAAGGAGTTTCTTAAATCTTTCCCATACTTTTTATATTGACTCTCCTTCATATTGAGTAAAAGAAGTAATATTATTTCTAAGCTTAGCAGTTTTTGAATTTGGAAAATATTTAGCCAAAAATTTATGTAATAAATCACCCCAAGTTCTAACAAATAGGTGCTAGAAAGTTTAACCCATCTTAGCTTTTGAAATTGGAAAAAGTCTAAGTCTGACACCATCATTTGATACGCCATCATATTTAAATGCAGCACACAGTTCCAAAAAGCTTGCAAGGTGTAAATTAGGGTCCTCAAATGGTGTTCTCTCAAACTGATTCTTTTGTACCATTTGTATAATAATAGGTTTAATTTTAAATAAGTTAACCACTACAGTAGGGGTTTTTATGCTTAAGTGAATTTCATCTATAGTAGGATTGACATAGTCCCTTAAAGGTCTTTGTATTTGATGTCGTTCATTTTTAACAATTTGATTTTCAAAATTGTTATAGGATGTGTTCGCCATTTCTTAAAAATTGAGAAGTTCTTTTTATTTCCTGATTTTTCTTATCATCCGCTCTAACTCAGAATCGCAAGGCACTAAATTTTTAGCTTGTGCAGTACATGCTTCTTTACCCTTCTGAGCATAAAGAACATTAGCTAATATTAAGTTAGTTCCAGTTTGTGTAGTAGTGTTGAGTAGATTCAAGTCTCTCACTTCTAGATTACCCACTATGCCCTCTCTATAGAACCTACCAGGGACACTTAGTTCCAATAATAAAACAAATTTGTAAAAGGATCTAGCCTGTCACCCTAAAAAACCAATTCTACACCCATTAAAACTTATCTCCCTATCTATTTGTTCTACCAGTGGTCTGAGTCAACCTCCCATCCTAAAGGTTAACGTGGTGTTCATGAGTTGAGTGAAATCATAGCCCACCCGGAACGTTATGTTTCATAATAGATTTTAGCCTCACAAGTGGCCAAGTTGTAAAGTAAATGAAGAATCGATGAAAATGCCATCACAATTTTGGAATAAAAGAAATCTTTAAATCATTCTCATCCCACACATGATTACTTCTTGTTACAAAGAGAAAGAAAAGAAAACTACTCAAAATTCCTGGGAATAAAACAATAAAATATGATTTGTATTTAAAGCCAAGTTTTAACAACAAAAACTTAATCATAAATAAAAAATACTTATCTTAGATTATTCCCCAAGCAAGTCCTGAAGTTCTTTTCAAGATATCTCCAAACTCTTTTTACACAATCAAAGACTCTCCTCTCACACACCCTCTCACCCCTAATGCTCACACACCCTCTAGAGTCTCCCTTTTTCAACTAGCCAATGGTCCCTTTTAATATATCTCTAAAAATAACCAAGAGTCACCTCAAGCACCTTTTCAAAATTTATCCCAATTCATTACACAAAAGTTAAAACCGCTTCTGGCGTGATGGCACCAATCTGTGGCATTGTGGAACCTATTACATATGAGAATTTGCGCAATGACACCAAAAGCTGATGTTACGATGCCAAATTATGTGGTTCCATTTTTGCTCAATTTTGATCTTATTTCACTTTATTTTCTCCAAAGCACTTTTTCTTGTACCTAAAACCAAAAATAATCAAAATACCTTCCTTTAAAGTGCAATATCAATAAAAATAGGCATTAAATGTTGATATTAAATAGGTAATTTTAAGGCGTATCACATGACATGCCTCATGGAGACTTCCATAAACATCAAGAGGTCAAACTTACAAATTTGGCAAGTGGAGGTGACTATTCCCTCTTCCTCCTTCACTTGGATTTGTCCCTTTCATGAAATGCTTAAACCCTATCCCCATGCCCAAACCAGCCACCAAAACTCACCTAAACCTTCTTGGGAGTCAAGACATCAACCTTAACCACCTTAGGAACAAACCTAGCCACTTAACCAAGGGGGTTAAACCTAACCTAAGCCAAATTTCTAAAAATCCTACTCTCACCTTGGAGCCTCCTTAGAACCACATTAAGCTGAAAACTCAGCCTCTCTGACCTCCCTGATCTCAGAGGTGACATTGCCTTGGTCGGCTTGCCACTTGACACGGAGATTTGTATATGTAAATATTTATGAAGTTGACACCACTTAACGACGCCAAAAACTCGATGCAGACAGATTTATAAAAAATACGCAATATAATCCTGACAAAACTCTTTTTATAAATATAATTTTTCCTTTAAATCTCTTTTTAAATTGTCAAATCTCTCCTAAATATCAACGTAAGTACACGTATCATTCAAGTAATAAAGGACCCTAATGGAGTCCTAGATATCAATCCCACAGGGAAGTTGGAAAATCCCAAAGTAATTTATGAAAATTATTTTATAATAAAAATAAAAATAAAAGTAAAGTGCCAAATGTTAAAATTGATTACTCATGTGAATGTTAATTATAATGTAGATGTAAGGTTATAGAAATTAAACTAAACTAAATACTAAACTTTCAAAAGTAAAATTGCAAAAAATTCAACAAAATTTTTCTTGTGACAGAAAGTTCAAATTTAAGAAAACATCCTTCCCCTTTACAAAGAGCATATGGCTTATGAAGAAATTGAAATCATTTGAAAATATATATAAAAAGTGTTTTTTGCCAAATAGGAGAAATCTAGAGCTCCCACTACTCCCTCCCCTAAGGGCTAACAATCTCGCATTAGTTTCCAATCAACTGAACCAAATNTAAAGTAATTTATGGAAATTATTTTACAAATGAAAAATAAAAGTAAAGTGCAAAATTTGAAAATTGACTACTCAGGTGAATGTTAATTATAATGCAGATGTAAGATTTCAGAAATTAAACTAAACTAAATACTAAACTTTCAAAAGTAAAATTGCAAAAATTAAACAAAGTTTTTCTTATGACGGAAAGTTTAAATTTATGAAAGCATTCTTCCCCTTTACAAAGAGCATATGGTTTGTGAAGAAATTGAAATCATTTAAAAATATATATAAAAAGTGTTTTGTGCTGAATAGGAAAAATCCAGAGCTCACACTACTCCCTCCCCTAAGGGCTAACATTCTCGCATTAGTTTGCAATCAACTAAATCAAATTGAAGGTTTTAATCTGCCACCTTAAAATCTCCAATTTTGCATCCAAAAAAAGTATATTTCTCTATTTATTTGCACCCAATCCCATGGATGACATACTCTCCCATGAAATCAAAAGTGATTCTCTCTATGTTGTAGAAATCATATCCCTTTTCAGAACATATGTCTCTCAACAAGTTTTAACATTTCAATTGGCCAGATTGAAAAGTAAATGAAGATCAGAGTTCAAATCATCATAAATTATTATCATTTAAAACCATTGAAAACAAAATCTATTCCTCACAAAACCATATCTTCAAAGTAGGGAGAATGATAAAGAAAACTACTCAGAATTCATGAGATGGATACAATAAAATAAAAATTTCATATATATAAATAAGTTTACAAAACAAAAGAAATAAAAATACAACTTATCTCACAATCCTTTCCAAGAAAATCCCTAGAAGTTCTCTCCAAGTCTTTCTCTCTTTACAATCATTTTAATCCTCTTAGAAATGTAATGAAGAAGAAATCTCTCACCTTCCCTCTCCTCTTACAAACCTAGAAGTAAATCTCCTCTTCTCTCACTCTCTAACTCTCACGCTACACCCTAAAAACCACTTATTTTTGTTCCCCCTAGTCTCTTCAAGTATTCTTCTTTTATTTTAGGCTGCCTCTTTTGGAAAAGAATTCAAAATTCCCTCCAAAAGTTAACTCTTTTGAATTTAAAAAATGTGTCATTTGATCCAGGAGTCATATCCCTTCATAAAAGAACCTTCCAAAGTGTCTAATTGCATTAAATTACTCCAAGAGGTGTGTAGAACAAGTGTCCCTTTAAAAATTCACGCAAAATTTGTCTCGAACTGCCTTAATTTGAAAAAGTCATTTGCGCATCATGCGCCAATCAGGTGCATCATGCGCCAGCTCTCTGTATTTTGGTGCATCATGCGCCAATCTAACGCATGATGCGCCAGAATCCATAATTGGCTCTTTTTGCTCCAAATTTTATCTTTTTTGCTATTTTTACTCCAAATGTATACAAATAATATACATGCAAAAAAACACAAAAATACCCTTCTTTAAAGTGCAATATCACCAAAAATAAGCATAAAATAGGTACTTAAAACAGTGTACTATTTTGGTGTATTAAAATCCCCCAAACTTAAATGTTCCTTGTCCTCAAGTGACACTTTTATTACATAAATGCATATGGCTTAGGATAGAGATTAACGTATAACTTCTATACTTTAGTTTAATAAATAGAATATAAAAATTTAAGAAAAAACCTTTAATAACTAAGATTCAAGTTCTAAGCCTAGAAATACTTAGTAATCAAATTGAAGATTTCTGAATCTATATTCATTTCAAGAAGAATTGTAATTCATCATATTAAGGACATTTAGAACATTCATATAAAAAAGAACTTCATGAAAACTTTACTAGGAATGTTACTAATACTCCAATATAAGTTTAAAAAATGTAATAAAGCTTCTTCCTTAAGTTTTTCCAAGTGAAGCAAATTTTTGATTAGGCATCTTCTCAAGCTTCTCCTTACTTATTTTTCTTTTCCTTTTTTTTACTCTTTCCTTTTTTTCCTTTCTTTTCTTTTCTTTTTCTAAGTAAGGATTACTATATCTAGATAGTCTTTAATGATTTTGAGGTTCACTGTCCTCTTCTTAAAGTCAAAACTCTATACCTTTCTTTACTTTATAAATTCATATTAGTTTATGATTTTTCACAAAGTCTCATTTCTTTCTTCTTACATGAAACTCTAAAATTCTTAACACTTCAACAAACAATTTCATTTACTTTAAATAGAAAAACATAGTCTTATCTTATCATACCAAACATTTTTAACTTAAAAATTGACCTTCATTATTAAAAACTCTTTACCTAAATTTACCGTAATAATTATAACAAAAGTATAGTTAATTAAAATTAAATAGTAATATCCCAGGCCATGTTAAATTAATTTTTTAAAATATAGTTACTTAAGGACAAATAAAATTTAGTTTATTTCTTTTTAAAATAATTTTTCCCCCTAAACTTAAGTTTTTAAATAACTTTAAAAATATTTTGAATATAAAATTTAACAGGTGAAAGAAAATAGTAAATGCATGAAAATAAAAACTGACCTGTACAGGATTTCTGACTATGAAACTGGGTTATGGTATACTGCAGGTACTAACTATAAAACTATGTACAGGCTTTAAAGCATTAAATAAAACATAATATATTCTATAGAACTTGCTGAGAATTAAAAACATAAATACAAAAACTGAAAAACTAAACTGACAAACTAAGCTGAAAATACTAAAACTGCAGACAAAGTGAAAGTCTACAAATACCTATTACATATTCAGTTCACAACACAAATTAAAAAGTCTTTTACTACAACAAGTTTCAAATAAAAGTACATCCCAATATAAACACAAATAATAAACAAACATCAAAACAACTAAACAAGACTCATAAAGCATCAATCTTCATCTCCTTCCTCTTCATCATCTGATTCTTCTTCTTCTTCTTCTTCTCCTTCTCCTTCTTCTTCATCATCATGAATGGGAGTATAGAGATTGAAACTAGGGCAAGTAGGATAGTCCACACTAGGTTCACCCATAAGGTGACTTACCATGGCATTTTCAAAATCAATATCATGATGAACTCTCCTCTAATGATATGCATCATTATATGCATTCCTTACTCTTATCTCTCCCAACTGAGTTTGAATATTTATTATATCCATTTATTGAATCATTAGTTGATCCATAATACCTTCAAGTGATACAGATCTAGAAGTAGATGCCCCTGCTGCAAATGTAGAGGGCCTATCCCTTCTTCCACTTCTAGACTCAACAAATGATTCTACTCTATGAATCATATGTCTCTCGATCGAATTTTGTGGCTTTAATCTCTCGTTATTTTTATGAGATTCTACTCCTGATAGTTCACATAGAGTGAAAATCAAGGCAGGGTATCACAATTCTTCAACTATAGAACTACCAGTAATACTTCAAGCATGTTGAGTTATAAGTGTACCTACATCTACTGCCTTCATGTTCTGAATGCAATAGTTGAGTACAAATCTATCTTTAGTAACATCAGTCAAATGATTTGTTGGCAATAGTCTGGCAGAAATGAAGTGGTGCCATATTTTTGACTAAATAGTCAACATGGAAGCAGGGAAGTTAACTTAGTCTGGTAGAAATGAAGTGGTGTCATAGCAGTAAATTCAACTTGTTTACCTCTAACTACGATGTGATCTTCACTAGTGAATCATAGGTTTGCCTAAAACTCTCGAAATATCGGGACAATTGCTATGGCAGTGAAGTAGCAGATTCTTTCCTAATTTCTAGCAAGAATCAGTCTTTCGACCTCACCACCTGGGTTTGCAATCGCCCGCTCTTGGATCATTCTCTTTGTCTCCATTTGAGTATTGTAATTATGTTAGGCTTTGAAACTAGCAAATCTTCGTGTGTCGAAGTCCTCAGACTTCCTTCCTCTCTTGACCTGGGGAGCCATTTGAAAATTCTACAAAAATCCAAATATAGTCCAAATAAATTTCTAAATCAAAAATCTAACTCCTCAAGCAAAGTATTTGGTAAGAAACTTTTCATCATGAGTTTTCTTTAAGCATTTTCATAAAAAATTCCAATTTTTGGATCTCCCAAAATCCATAGTGAAAATAAAAAATTTCTAAGTTAAAGTGAAGCTCTTACCAAGAGAAGATGAAATCTATAGCTTTTAGCCTTTAAATCCTTCTCTTTCGCCCACAATGTGATGCCCTAAACTAAGGTCTTGAGGTAGAAGATGACTCAAGTAGAAAAAATGGAGTTTGTTCGTGTAATTTTGTGGTTTTTTAGGCAATATAGCATGTTCACACCTTTAGCGCATCATGCGTCAAGGCTCTGTAAGTTAGCGCATCATGTGCCAATCTCGTGCATTATGCGCCAGAGCTCAAACTTTCTAAATTTCAGCTTTTTTGGAAAGTTGCTCTGCACCGCTTTACATCAACCTCTATTTGACTCAAATAAACCTTTCTAAGCATATATAACATCACACTAACACCAAACTTTCACAAATAACACAAAACTCACATTTATATATAAAATCTGTGCTATTACAAACTAACATTTTTCAAGCCAACAAACATTAAATTCTGTGTTCTAAAATAAACCAACATCCTAACATTGAAATCTAAACATCAAAATTCAAAACATAAACATATATAGTGTTCATTAGAAAGGAAATGCAATCCAACACAATAAACTAAAACAAACAGTACTACAAAAAAACATTTTGTGCATAAATTAAGATCAAACATCATCTTCACTATCGTCCTCCTGGATATCTCCCATCGATTGTTAGTGCACATACAGATTGTAGAAGGGTCGAAATGGAAATTCATGAGTTGAATTTTCATCCTCAATCCAAGCATGCTTCTTAAACATACATACCAATCTATCTTCAATATGCCCTGTATGTTCAAAATGTTCCTTCAGTCTCCAATCTAGATTATCCAGTATTTTAGTAATATTCCCAATCATGTGCTTGAGATTCTGCACATCTTTTTGTATCTTCTTGATCCTTTTTGAAAGTGTGCTTGAGTTGTAGTAGGATGAACAGGTGATGAATTCTAATGTCCTTGATCCATCAGTACATTCATAGCATTTTTATCTCTCATTCCAATACAATTGCAGTAGACTTCTGGATCCATCAACTTCTAAGAAAGTAGCACTTTTTTCTAACTTTCATAAGGTACTTGAGCTTAACTACAAAGTAATAAAATAGTTGATGGATGTCTCAGTCCAGTTGTAGATCCATTCACAGTCAAACCCAAAACTGATTTCACAATAATAGCTCCAACATTAATAGGTTTTCCAGTTTGAATGCAATAATTTAGAATGACACCCTCCTTAGTTACCTTACTAATTTTCATGGTAGACAATAACTTTAATGCAATAAAGAAGTGCCATGCTTTTGAAACTAAAATTAAAAATAATGAAGGAAAAATTACATTTCCATCATCTCTAGTCTCCCAATTAGCATCTTCTTTCATAAGGTAGCAGTAGAGTTTATTCATATTCTCTCTTGTAGGGTTAAAGTTTGCATAATGGCATATAGGCACATTTTCAATCATAAACATCTTGTTTATTCTTGAAGGAGTGAATTGCACAAACCTCCACGCACGTAAATCATTCCTTGGTTGACCCCATGAAGATTTGCATAAAATTCATTTACTACAGGAACAACAATAGCGAAAGTATTGTAGCAAAGCACTTCCCAATGCCTCTGTGCAATAGTTCTTCTACTTGAGTATTCGACGTGTTGAATCCTTAATTCACAAATCCCCTTTCTTTGATAAGCCTATTCTTGATTAGAACTCGATCATGTAATTTATGTGCATCAAAACTGATGAACTTTCTATAGTTAAAAATTCCAAATCTAGCAAAGTTTCTAGAGCGAGGAATTGAAAAATGGTGACTCTTCCCTCATTTTCCCCACTAAAATATGGTTTGAAGTTGGTTTTTAGGAGTTATATGCAGAAGAAACCACTAAAAACCACTATTTGACATGTTTTAAACATTTTTGGATCCGCAGCACATCATGCGCCAGCTCTCTGGAAAGTGGTGCATCATGCGCCAATCTGACGAATCATGCGCCCGTTCCAGAATTTTTGCCATTTCGATTTCGATCCATTAAATTCTCAATTTTTCCATAAAATTAGGAAAATAAAGATGTTTCTAAATATTTTATCAAATACATGGACTACATAAAGACATAAACATAAATATACATGAAATATCTTAAACAAAACAAACTCAAAAACAAGCTAAACAATGATACAAATGGGTTGCCTTCCACAAACCGCTTGGTTTAATGTCGTTAGCCCGACATTCCCAGTCTTATTCTGGGTAACCCAACATTTTTGTCTCTTCAAAAGCTATTCTTTGACCATCAAAATATGATTTCAATTTGCATCTATTCACTTTAAATATTCTTCCAGTCTTGGGGTCTTCAATATTAACTGCCCCATAGGGATAGACTTTTATAACTCTCAATGGTCATTTCCACCTAGACTTCAATTTTCCAGGAAATAATTCCAATCTTGTATTGTATAATAAAACTTCTTGTTTAGGTTCAAATTCTCTTTTTATGAGCTTCTGATCATGCCATTCTTTCATCTTTTCCTTATAAATCATCGCACTATCGTAAGATCATTTCTAATTCCCTCAAGATCATTCAATTGCAATAATCCTTTCTCACCAGCTTCTTTCAAATTAAAATTGAATTATTTTATAGCCAAATAAGCTTTATGCTCCAATTCAATTGGCAAGTGACAAGTCTTCCCAAAAATTAATCTATAAGGGGACATTCCTATAGGTGTCTTATAGGTTGTTTTATATGCTCATAATGCAATATCTAATCTAGTAGATCAATCCATTCTACTAAGATTAACACTCTTTTCCAAAATTCTTATAATTTCATGATTAGATACTTTTGCTAAACTACTCGTCTAGGGATGATTAAGCAATTGCAAATTTATGCACTTTAATATATTTTTCCACCAATCTTACACTTGTTGCATTTCTAAAATGAGATTCTCCATCGATAATGATTGCTCTCGGCATTCCATATCTTGTAAAAATATTTTTAATTAAAAATTTTGAAACACTACGAGCATCACATCGAGTTAAAGTGATTGTATTAATCCATTTTGAAATGTAATTGACAGCAATCAATATGTATATATTTCTGAATGAGGGTATAAATGGTCCCATAAAATCCAATCCCCATACATAAAAATTTTCAATTTCTAAAGTAAAATTTAGAGGAATTTCATTTCTTCTTGAAATATTACCTACTCTCTGACAACGATCACATGTTTTGATATATATAATAAAATCTCTAAATAGAATAGGCCAATAAAATCTAGATTGTAAAATTTTATGAACAGTTCTATCATTTCCAAAATGTCCTCCAAATTTAGAATCATGGCATTTTTGAATAATCTCTTGAATTTCTTTATAAGACACACATCATCTCATCATTAAATCTTTACTTTGCATGTACAAATAAAAATCATCCCAAAAATATGATTTTACATCATGAATGAATTTATTTTCCTACTATTTTGTTAATCAGCATGGTAAAATACCACTAGCAATATAATTTACAATATGAGCATACCAAGTATTTCTCATCTTTTTACATAATAAAGTTGTTCATCAGGAAAAGTTTCATTAATATCTTTTTCCGTATCTAGTATTTCTTGTTCTATTCTCGATAGATGATCAGTAATTTTATTATCAATCCCTTTCCTATCGACTATTATGAAATCAAACTCTTACATCAGAAGTACCCATCTAATTAATCTTGGCTTAACATCCTTCTTTTGCATCAAATATTTAATAGTCGAATGGTCAGTTTACACAACACTTTTATTTCCAATCAGATATAATCTAAACTTATCAAAAGCATATATAATAGCTAATAACTCACTTTCAGTGGTAGTGTAATTACTTTGAGCATCATTAAGAGTTTTACTAGCATAATATATAAATTTAAAAATCTTATCATATCTTTGCCCTAAAACAACTCCAATTGCATAATCAGTAGCATCACACATTAATTCAAAAGGGTTCTCTCAATCTGGTGAAACAATTATAGGAGCAGTGATCAATTTTTCCTTTAAAGTTTCAAAGGCTTTAATGTAATCTTGATTAAAGTCAAATTCTGTATCTTTCTCAAGAATTTGGCATAAAGGTTTAGTAATTTTTTAAAAATCCTTAATATATCTCCTATAAAATCCAGCATGTCCTAAAAAGCTCCTAACTCCTCTTACTTTGGTAGGTAGAGGTAGGTTTGATATAACCTGTATTTTTGCAGGATCTACTTCCATGTCATTTTCTAAAATTTTATGTCCAAGCACAATTCCTCCTACAGCCATAAATTGACATTTTTCCTAATTCAGTACGAGATTAGTCTTTTCACAACATTCTAGAACTTTCTCTAAATAATTTGAACATATTTTGAATGAAGTTTCAAATACAAAAAAATTGTCCATAAAGACTTCTATCCCTTTTTCAATTAAATCACTGAAAATTGGCATCATACATTTTTGAAATGTTGCAGGTGCATTACATAATCCAAAAGACATTCACCAAAAAGCAAAAGTTCTATAAGGACTAGTAAATGTTGTTTTCTTTTGATCCTCTCGACCAATAGGTATTTGATGATAACTGGTATATCCATCTAGAAAACAAAAATATTTATGCCAAGCTAATTTATCCAACATCTGGTCCAAAATTGGTAAAGGAAAATGATCCTTTCTGGTGACAGAATTTAATGTTCTATAATCGATGCAAATTTGCCAACCAGTGACTTATCTTGTTGATATCAATTCATTATGCTCCTTTGTTACTACAGTTCTTTGGAACACGGTGAATTAAATTAATCCAAGCACTGTCTGAAATAAGATATATTATTCCAGCACCTAACAATTTTAAAATTTCTTTCTTTACTACTTCTTTCATCATAGAATTTATCTCCTTTGAGGGTTAGCCCTTTGTTCATGTTGATCTTATAACAAGATTCTATGCATACAAATTAAAGGATTGATTCCTTTAATATCATCTAATGTCCATCCAAAGGCTTTTTTATATCATTTCAAAATTTCCAACAACTTTTGTTCTTATATATCAATTAATTATGAGGATACTATAACAGGTAATGTAGATAAATCTCCTAAAAATTCATAATTCAAATGTGTAGGAAGCGTTTTCAGTTCTAGTTTAGGGGGTTTCGCAATAGATGAAATCAAATTCTTGTTACTTTTTACAGGATCTAACATTTCAAATCTTTCTTGAACATAATCCATATCTTCTTTACTCGCTTCCATAGATTCATCTTGAATTCTATCCTCATCTTGATATTCCATATATTCATTTTTAAATTCTCTTTCAAAAGATTTCTTAAAATATTCATTAATATCCATTCTGAAGCATTCAATCTTTTGCTCTTTCGCAGTGTATCTCATTGATTTTGCAATATTAAATATAACCTCTTGATCACTAACTCTCATAGTTATGTCTCCTTTTTGCACATCTATTAAAGCTCTTCCAGTCTTTAAGAATGATCTTCCTAAAATGATAGGAATTTTTTTATCTTCCTCCATATATAATGTAATAAAGTCCACAGGAAAGAAAAACTTATCTACTTTTATCAAAACATCTTCTATAACTCCTTTAGGATAGGTAATCGATTGATCAGCTAACTGCAAAGTTACAGTTGTAGGTGAAATATCTCCTAAGCCCAACCTTCTAAAAATTGATAATGGTATAAGATTAATACTGGCTCCTAAATCACATAAAGCTTTTCCATTAAATCATTCACCAATATCACAAGTAACTGTAAAACTTCCAGGATCTTTAAGTTTTTCAGGAAGCTTTTTCTGAATTATAGCGCTACACTCTTGACTGAGTACAACAGTCTGACATTTGTTCCAAAGCTTCAACAAATGGAATGTTTATCGTTAATTTCCTCAAAATTTTCAAAAATTTTGAAAATTGATCATCTCTATGTTTCTGTTTCAATCTTTGACGAAATGGAGGTGGTGGTATTTTAATAGTGATTTTCATTGGCATAATAGGATTTACTTCAAAACGAAAATCTTCACAAGATTTTTCATTTTCCATCTCATCTTTTTCAACTTGAACTTCTTGTTGAACTCTGTTTTGTAATTCTTTTCCACTTCTCAGTTGAATAGCTTTAATTTGCTCTCTGTTCTGATCTTTAGGATTTACTTAAATATTACTAGGAAATGTTCCTGGAGGTCTATTGCTAAGTGCAATAGCAATGCATCCCAATTCATTTTTCATGTTTCTGATAGCAGCTCATTGACTTTGTAATTGACTACCCATCTACAATATCAATTCTTCCATTGATAACTTTTTCTCCTTACTCTGAAAATTATTAAAACCTGGGGTGTAATAAGGTTTATAAGCTTGGTTCCTTTGATTGTTAGAGTTTCCCAATGGGTTCATAGTATTGTTTCCCCATTGTGGATTTGCAGTATTAGAATTATTGTTACTTCAACTAAAATTTGGATGATTCTTCCAACCAGGATTATAATAATTGGCATAAGGATTATTAGAATGATTATTTATTGTCATTAAAGTCTCATAAGAAGATTGAGATTCTATCATTTATCTCAATGAGTTCTCCTCAAGCACAGGTGTCGTATGAGAATAATTCATCCCATATTGATCTATCTTCTTTGATATAGAAGCTATTTGGGCAGCTAAAATAGACATTGCGTCAGAATCATGTATACTACTACTCTCTTTGGATTTATCTTTTCAGAGGGTCATTGAAAATTATTAGTAGTCATCTCTTCAATTAATGAATATACTTCATCGAATGGTTTTGACATTAATGATCCACTGGTAACAGCGTCAATCATCAATCTAAGAGATCATCAATCTAAGAGATCCAATCAACCCATTATAAAAAGTTTAAATTATTAACCAATCTGGCAACGCATGGTGTGGACACTTTCTAAGGAGATCTTTAAATATTTCTTAGGCTTCATAAATTGATTCCCTTTCAAACTGAAAAAAAGATGTGATATTTTTTCTAAGCTTAGCAGTTTTTTTTGCTCGAAAATATTTAGATAAGAATTTTTATGATAAATCTTTCCATGTTCTGATAGATCCAGGTGCTAATGAGTTTAACCACATCTTAGCTTTATCCCTTACTGAAAAAGGAAAAAAATCTAAGTCTGACGACATCACTCCATCATATTTAAATGTAGCACACAATTTTAAAAAACTAGAAATGTATAAATTAGGATCTTCAGTAGGTGTTCCTTCGAACTGATTATTTTGTACCATTTAGACAATATCATGCTTAAGTTTAAATGAATTGGCAGCTACAGTAGGATTTTGAAGACTCAAATGAATTTAATTTGTTGTAGGATTTGTATAATCTCTTAAAGGTCTCTGATGATGTTCATTTTCATTTCCAACATTATTTAAATATCAAGCCATTTTGTTGAACTGATCTTTCTCTTTTTGATGTTTTCAAATTTTTCGAGCAGTTCTTTCTAACTCAGAGTCGCAAGGTACTAAATTTTCAGATCTTATATTATGCATAAACTAAATAAAGCATATAATTAAAAATAAGCAAACACACTAAAATAAGAAAATGTTCAAATTAAACTACAAACACACTCTTTTTTTTTAATTTTTTTGAAATAAAATAAAGTAAAATACTAATATTTTTCGTTACTTCCCCTGTAATAACACCAAAAACTTAACACAGAGATTTGTATATGTAAATATTTATGAAGTTGACACCACTTAACAGCGCCAAAAACTCAATTCAGGCAAATTTATAATAAATATGCAATATAATCCTAACAAAACTCTTTTTATAAATATAATTTATCATTCAAAACTCTTTTTAAACTGTCAAATCTCTCCTAAATATCAATGCAAGTATACATATCATTCAAGTAATAAAAGGCTCAAATGGAGTCCTAGATATCGATCCCACAGGGAAGTTAAAAAATCCTAAAGTAAATTACGAAAATTATTTTATAATAAAAATCAAAAATAAAAGTAAAGTACAAAATTTGAAAATTGATTACTCAGGTGAATGCTAATTACAATACTGATGTAAGATTACAGAAATTAAACTAAACTAAATACTAAACTTTCAAAAGTAAAATTGCAAAAATTAAACATAATTTTTGTTGTGACTGAAAGTTCAAATTTATGGAAGCATCCTTCCCCTTTACAATGAGCACATGGTTTGTGAAGAAACTGAAATCATTTAAAAGTATATATATAAAATATCTTGTGCCAAATAGGAGTGATCCTATTCTTTACCCTCTTCCGAGTGCTATAAAGAATATTGACTAATCCAGAGTTTGGTCCCTAATTCGGTGGTTAGGCTGTGAAGATACCAGTTCCCACTACTCCCTCCCCTGAGGGCTAACAATCTTGCATTAGTTTCCAATCAATTGAACCAAATTGGGGGTTTTAATCTGTTACTTTAAAATCTCCAATTCTACATCCAACAAAAGTATATTTCCCTATTTATTTGCACCCAATCCCATTGATGGCATACTCTCCCATGAAATCAAATGTGATTCTCCCTATGTTGTGGAAATCATATCTCATTTAAGAACANTAATTCTACATCCAAGAAAGTATATTTCCCTATTTATTTGCAGCAAATCCCATGGATGACATACTCTCCCATGAAATCAAATGTGATTCTTCCTATGTTGTGGAAATCATATCTCAATTAAGAACATATGTATCTCAACAAGTTTTAACATT
Organism: Phalaenopsis hybrid cultivar; assembly: GCA_002079205.1. Classification (NCBI taxonomy): domain Eukaryota; kingdom Viridiplantae; phylum Streptophyta; class Magnoliopsida; order Asparagales; family Orchidaceae; genus Phalaenopsis; species Phalaenopsis hybrid cultivar. The sequence continues at coordinate 169,322 of JXCR01143458.1, forward strand.
TTAATTGACCAGATCAAAAAGTAAATGAAGATCAGAGTTCAAATCATCACAAATTATTATCCTTTAAAACCATGGAAAAACAAAATCTATTCTTCACAAAATCATATTTTCAAAGTATAGAAAAAGATAAAGAAGACTACTCAGAATTCTTGAGAAGGATATGATAAAACACGAATTTCATATATAAAAAATAAGTTTGCAAAACAAAAGAAATACAAATACAACTTATCTCACAATCCTTTCCAAGCAAATCCCTAGAAGTTCTCTCTAAGTCTTTCTCTCTTTACAATCACTTCCAATTCTCTCTTAGAAATTTAATGAAGAAGAAATCTCTCACCTTCCCTCTCTTCTTATAACCCTAGAAGAAAATCTCCTCTTCTCTCTCTCTCTAACTCACGTCACTTTCTCACTCTCCCTTAAGTCACACACACCAAATGAGAAGTCATCTTCTTTTATTTTGGGTTGCCTCCTTTTGAAAATAATTCAAAAGTCCCTCCAAAATTCCCTTTGAAAGGCAACTCTTTTGAATTCAAAAGATGTGTCATTTGATCCAAGAGTCATATCCCTTCATAAAAGAACCTTCCAAAGTGGGTAGATGCATTAAATTACTCCAAGAGGTGTGTAGAACAAGTGTCCATTTGAAATTCATGCAAAAATTCATCTTGAACTGCCTTAATTTGAAAAAGTCAAACTTGGTGCATCATGCGCCAGTTCTCTAGATTTTGGCACATGTGCACAAAATTGGCTCTTTTTGCTCTAAATTTCTTCCTTTTTGTCATTCTTGCTCCAAATGCCTAAAAATGATATATATGCAATAAAAACATAAAAAGACCCTTCTTTATAGTGCAATATCACTAAAAATAAACATAAAAAGGTATTTAAAATAGTATATTGTTTTGTTGTATCAGATATGCATGTAACTATTTGAACTTATGCATTGAACATGTAAATCCACGAGATTTGAGTGAAATACATGTAAATATTAAACTTTAGGCATTAGGTATGTAAAGACATAAAGATCAAGTGATGTGCATGTGATTATCGTAGTTTGTGTAGCAAGAACATAAGAATAAGATGTAAACATGTAACATATTAAAATTTATGGATTAGATATGTAGATACACAAGATTTGGGTGGTACCCATGTAATGCAAGAATAAGTTGGTATGCGCATAAATACATGAGAATAGGGAGGCATGCATGTAAATCTCTCCTCTTTCTTTTTAAAATGTATTAGACATAGAATCACATAGGATTCGAGAGGTACGCATTTGAATACATAAAATTACATGGCATGTGTGTGAATATAAAAGTTTAGGTGGTAGATGTGTAAATCCACAAGACTAGAGTGGTGTGTCTATAAATATATGAAAAAAAGAAAGGAGAGACAGACTCACCTACTACGTTGAAGGAAGGAAGTTGGAGTTTTTTTTTTCTGTTCAGGTGGTGGAGAGGAGGAGATGAAGCTCATGACAAGGATGAGTTGAGATGCTGTGAAGGGTATTAAGAGGGGAGAACTTGAGATGCTTTAAGGTTAGGGAGAGGGAGAATAGAAGGAGAGAAGAGTTTTCCCTTGAATCCCATGACAAGGAGGAGGAGTGAGGCATGGGGAAAAGTACTCACAAGTAGATGAGGAAGAGCTTAGTTCCTCCTATGACTTTGAGTTATGGTGAGGAAGGGGCTTTTTAGTTTCATGGCTAGGAGAGGGGTTTTGAGAGGAGTTTACAACTTTTTTTTTGGAAGAGGGAGGAAAGAATGGGGAGGAGGTGGTGGTGAGAAATAAAAGTAAAAAAAAGTCTTGTGCTCCTTTAAACCGTGAGCTTCTTCTCTCTTTTTTAAAAAAATTTAACACACACACACACACATTCTTTTATTATTATTATTTTTTTCTTTTTTTATCATGAAAGAGCTTGCTATATATTTTTATTCTATTATATTTTATTTTTTTGGCATTTAGTGTTCATGCGAGCTTTGACTTTATTTGGAGGGAAGTTGACTTAACTCACTTTTTTATGCTTTTGGTCCTTTGTATGAAAATAGGTTGTACACACATGTCATGAAGATTGAGCTTCTTGAGGGCTTGGGTGTTGAGGTCTCAATCATAGAGATTAGTGCTTAAACATGGGTTTAGGTGAAGCATGGGAGGGGATAATTGCTATTAGGGGATCTTAAAAGAGAGTCCTCCTTTTGCCACTTGAGTAGTGGAGACAAGGCAAAGCTCTCAAGGCTTGCATGTGGCTGGGAGGAAGCTTCATGGCTTGCATTTGGCTTGGCTATGTTTCATAAAGATGGATTTTTGAAATTTTGGGTAATTTTGATGGGTTTGTCATGAGGCTTGTTTTAGGAAAAATTTGATTATGGATGACATGACATAAGGTTTAATTTTATTAAAAGGATGATGAAGAGAGATCTTGTCATGTGGGCTCAATTTGGGGCTTCTAGATTATAAGCATGATGGGCTTTTGAAATTAGACAGAGTGGGCTTTTAAAATTTTATCATGGAGAGCTTAATGGAATTTTGAATTTGTCTGATGGAATGTGGAACTTAGGCTTGATGGAATTAAATTTGGTATGTAGGTAGAAATTGGACGTTTGAATTTATATTTAAATTTGGATAATTTTGAATTTGGACTTGTAAATAGATGGGGTTGGGTCAATTTGGTAATTTGTTGGAGGATTGGGCAAATTTGGAAATTTTGGTGAATTTTGGTATTTTTGAAAAATTTTGGTATTTTTGAAAAATTTTGGCAATTTTAAGGCAATTAGGTAATTTGGGATGGCTTTAAATGATTTTTGGTGGAGAATTGGGTGTTTGGGCTATTTTGGAGAAATTTTAGAATGTGGGGGTATTTTTGGTAATTTGGTTAATTTTGATGGATTTGGGGAATTTTGGGTGAATTGAGGTAAATTGAGTAGTTTGGATTGTATTAGGTAAAATTTTGGGTAAGAATGAGGATTTTGATAATTTTGGATATTTTTGGTAATTTTTGGGTATTTTGGTAATTATGGAAAAATTTTGGTTAGGGTGAAGAAGCAAGCCATGGAGCCTTCCTAAAGCTATAAGAGTCATATGAGGACTCATTTTGGATTTTCCATATGCTGGTCCTAGTCATCTTAATCAAAGGCTAAGGGTTTGGGTCCACCCATATGAGCTTCCAAAAAGGATTAAAGAGGTAGGTTAAGTGTAAGTGATCTTAGGGTTTGAGGTGTGTGAGAAATTTGGTAAGTTCAAGTGTGTGTGTGGAAGTCCAAGCCACCCCAAGTCAAAGAGGGTGCTCCTAAGGCCTCATATTCCTATAGGGACTCAATTTGAGCTTTCTCATGTTGGTTCCAACCTTCTAAGTGCTAGAGGTCAAAATCACACATGTGAAACTTCAAAAAGAGAAAAGAAGTGGCTAGAATTTCTATAGGGTGGATGTCATCACTAGTGTTTTAGGATAATCAACAGAAGGGTTCTATGACTAGATCCTGAGCTTCTAAAGAAGAGAGACTAGACCTCAACAAAAGTGAGGTAAAAAAACTTGAACCTCCTAATTAAAATATCAATTATGTTATATTTTGTAACAATTGTTATGATGTTCTTAGTATTTGTGCACATATGATTTTTAATGATTGTTCATTAGTATGTTGAAAGAGCATTGTTGTTATTGTTGAAGTTATAATTTTGTAAGATGTCTAAGTACATTCAAGTATTAACTTTTGTAAATTGAATTATGCTCTAATGTAATTTATAATATGTGGTTGCTCTATGAATCTTGTTGTTTTTGAAAACTCTTTGTAGCATTTTGAAATGATTTAGAATTAAGTTTGAGTTACCTGATTTATCTTAAAATCATATGTATGTATATGTATAAGTTATTATGATATGTTTAGGTTATAGATGTATAATAGGGGCACTTTACTTGTTTTTTAACGAGACAAAATTATGATCATTCATTCATAAGCTTGCATGTCTCTCATCCTTCAAATTGGCTTCTTCTAATAGACATTAGAACCCAGGGCATGTAGTCCTCGCTTTAGGGGAAGGATCCTTCTTGATAGCTTCCTATTTCTAGAGACCTTGAGCTTTAAGTTCATTACAATGGTGGCATCTCGGGACTTTATTTTATCTTTTTGACTCTTCAAGAAAATCCATTACAATTAAAATGTATTTGCAAGAGCAACTTTTGCTTCCTTGGCCACTACAAAGGGTTGTTCTCTCTCATTCTTTGTCTTGACTTGGCTTATGAGAACAAGTTCTTATGCATGTTTTCATTTTCATGCAATCTAAATTTATTTTTAATGTTGATTTCTTAATACCAACCTAGCAGATTCCAACTTGAAGTCTAATTCGATAATGAATTGTATCCAAATATGTCTCTCTTAATTTAGATGCATGTTAGTGACCTATCATAGCAACATAATTGCTATAATAATTTGGATTCCAACTCAACGGATTCTTACAAGTAGTTCTATGGTGGCCCCATAATCTGAATCGTCTGTATTTATGAAGGTTTATTCTCGTCATGGTATTGCTCTTTAGATATTTTTTAGTCTGTTATTTTTGGGTCTGCTTCTTGATCTTGAACTATTATGCACACTAGAGTATGTGATATATGTTAGCACATTCCACGACTTGATTCTTGTAAGAGTTGGTATAGGAAACTTGTAAGGCAATTTACACCTAAAAATGAATCAAAGAAATTAAAATACCACATTTAACTTGAAAAAATATTATATGAGTTAACAACCTAGAATGTAATAACAATCGTTAACATTTGTATGTCATAAATGGTGCTCTTTGGAACCAATAAATTTCACTGCATGAATGCATGATAAACCTTTAATTTTCCACACTATACAAGTACATTCTTTAATATTTATATCCACTTCATGGATTTCATGGCTTCCTTTAATCCCAGCTTTATAAGGTGTTAACATTACCACCCTTAGTTGTTTTGTTAGTTGATATTTCTCTCAAGTAGTCCTCCACAAATGGAACTAACTTACTCTTCCAGTTGTTTTCCTTTAAATTTCTCTTCACCCTTACTTCCATAAGTTTTGTACGAATAATGTCAATTAAATCAACCACTGCCTTGCTTCTAGCTTCGCCAACCCAAGAATTAAATGGATTATTTAGATTGTTTATATTATAATGATTCTTAATCTCATTAGAGAAATAACTTCTAGCTTCCTTATAAGGTAAATCATGTTAATATGCATACACTTGTAGGGAGCTATAGATTTACTCATTCATAATATCATCAATTTTTTTTAGTGTAATAATTATGTGTGTACCAAACTAAACTCTCAACTTTATCAGTGTCCTTACAATGAAATGTGTTTTTTTTTAATTCTTTTAAAAAAAATAACACAAACATACTATGTGTTATGCAATTGAAAATACAATTTCAACTACATTTTGAGCTTCTTGTCCATGACAGATATCAAAGCTATCTTATATTGATCAAACACTATCACATCAACCAATTCTTCAAAAAACAACTGTCATGTCTTCTTTGACTCTATTTCAGCAACAACGAAGGCTACGAGAAACAATCCATTATTTTCATCCAATGAAGTTGTTGATAGAAGAACACCTAGGTACTTAGATTTCAAATGATAGACATCAATGTCAATCAAATGTCTACACCATGTTAGAAATCCATCAACGGATGCTTTAAAACAAACATAAAAATCTCTTAAAAGATAAGTCTTGCTTATGAAAAGTGTATGAAATATGAGATTGATGATTTTGACTCATCAGCTATACTTGTAATGCATGTACACACTTATAATTATCATCTATCAATTTGAAAATATTACTCCTTGCTTCTTGATGTTATTGAAGTATGTTACTCCTTGCTTCTTGATATTTACCCATATTTTTATATCAATTATAGTGATATTATGCCTAAGAAGGATATTTTTGTCTTATTTGTGCAGGTGACAGGCAAGATGCAGTTTTGAAAAGAAAAAAATGATAAATTTGAGTACATAAGGGTTGATTTAGACCCAATGCACCCCTGTCAGCCTTATGTCATGCCCGCGCCTAAAATAAAGTGCATCCATGCCAAGTTAAAGCACTCGCACCTGAATCGTGATGCGCATGCACCAACATGTTCCAAACCCAGCACAACTGAAAAAACTTTTTGGAGCATCCACATCCCATTTCAGTGCACACACTAGAATCACGGTACACCCACTAGGCACGCTGATACACCTACAATATATAATCATTTTGTACACATTTTTATACATATTTTTGAGATATTATACTTTAATGGAAGGTATTTGTATGTTTTTATTTCAAGTACAATAAAAAGGATGAAAAATAGTAGAAGGAGTGAAAAATGATCAAATTTGGAGCAAAAATGAACTCAGGAGCCTAAGGGCCCAAGACTGGTGCTTACGCACTAGTTATACAGAGAGAGCCGCAACTAAGCTCCAGGTACCCCATGCTTAAATGCCAAAAGTAGTTATTTGATGATTCATTGAATTTGGATGAATTTTTGAAGTGGTGTTTGAAGCAACCCATGGTACAAACGTGTGAAATAGTTCATGGACCCGAAAAATCATTCAATTAGCTTTTGAAAGGAGACAACTTCTAGAAGATTCATTGAATGAAGATACATTTTGAAGAAACACCAAGACACCCCTTGAATTTTCATTAAAGAAGACTTGTATCATCAAAGGAAGAGGCCATCTACAACTAACAACCAATCATCCTTCCATTTCAAGTAACCGCCGCCGCCGACCACCTTTTCTTTTTATTTTAGGTTTTAGTTTGTATTGTGAGTGAATGAAGAGAATTCAAAGGAACTTCAAGACATTTGGTTGAGAGGATTTGAGATAAGTGTTTATTTTTGTGAATACATTTGTTTTTAATTTAAACTTCTTATTTTTGTGCATGATTTCTACTTTTAAACTCAAGTGTGATTGTGTTTTCTCCATGAATTATGAGTATTTTTCTTTATCTTTTCCCTTAAAATGATAAGTGATTAAGTATTGAAAGGAAACTGTGTGAAGTATTAGACTTTAATGTTGGAAGAAGTTGTGATGATTTTAAACCTTGTACTACATTTATTTCTTGATTTGGCCAATTAAGATGTTAATACCTGTTGTGATAACATGTAAGATCCGAGATGGTATTGTCTCAGTCAACAAATGGTAAGAATCACATTTGAATTCATGAATGAGAATGTAGTTTATGGGTTTGAGTGCAAATAAATAAGAAAATAAACTTTGAAGGGTGTTGAATTAGAGGACTTTAGAGTTACAGGTGATACACATAAAATATATAGTATTTTTATACATATTTTTATACCTATTTTTGAGATATTGTACTTTAATGAAATATATTTATGTGTTTTTCTTTCAAGTAGAATCAAATGGATGAAAAATTCTAAAATGAGTGAAAAAGGGTCAAATTTGAAGCAAAAATTATGAAGGTGCAAAAATGAACTGGGGTGCCTAAGCGCTGAGCATTGGTGTTTATGCACTAGAGAGCAGCGCCTAAGCACCATGTACCCCACGCTTAAGCTCCAGAAGTAGTTATTAGATTTTTCATTGAATTTAGACAAATTTTTGAAGAGGTGTTTGAAACAACCCTTGGTAAAAACGTGAAAAATAATCCATGGACACAAAATTCATTCAATTGGCTTTTGAAAGGAGGAACTTCTAGAAGATTCATTGAAGGGAGACACATTTTAAAGAGACACCAAGGTACCTTTTGGATTTTTATTAAAGAAGACTTAGATCATCAAAAGAAGAGGCCAGTCATCAGCCATTATAGCCATCATTCATCCAAGTAACCACCGCCGCCGACCACTTTCTTTTTATGTGAGTGTTAGTTTGTATTGTGAGTGAAGGAAGAGAATTCAAAGGAACTTCAAGACATTTGGTGGAAAGGAATTAAGATAAGTGTTTATTTTTGTGACTACACTTGATTTTAATTTAGATTTCTTGTTTGTGTGCATGATTTCTACTTTTAAACTCATGTGTGGTTGTGTTTTCTCCATAGATTCTGAGTAGTTTTCTTTATCTTTTTCTTTGAAATGATAAGTAATTAAGCATTTAAAGGAAGTTGTGTGAAGAATTAGACTTCTGTGATGATTTGAAACCTTACACTTCATTTACTTCTTGATTTAGCCAATTAAGATGTAATTCCTGTTGTGAGAATATGTAAGATCTGAGATAGTATTGTCTCAGTCAACAAATGGTTAGAATTACATATTGATTTCAATGATGAGAATGCAGTTCATGGGGTTAAGTGCAAATAAATAGGGAAATAAACTTTTCAAGGGTGTAGAATTAGTGGACTTTAGAGTGACAGGCTAAAGCCCATAATTTGATTTATAGTTTTAGGTTTTGATATGAGATATTTTCTATTGGGTGGAGGGAGAAGAGGGAACTATAAAGTGAGAACTATTATCTTCCCTACCTAACCAGTCTTCAAGACTATTCAAAGTATAGATTAGCTAATGTTCTTTATAGCATCTCTAGTAAGGGTAAAAAATATTATTGCTCATATTTGGCACAACACATTTAACATACTTCCACAACAAAATTTCTATACTTATTACTGATTCATGATAATGAAAATGATATTTTAATTATATTACCTTCATCTTACAAATATTTAGTTAAGTAAATTACTTTCTTACTTTATTTTCATAAAACAAAAAATTATAAAAAAAAATCGAGTTTTCATTCCTATTATAACATCTTAAGTTTAAGTAAGAATATTTTGCTAAGTATATTTTTGTCATCTAAACTTTCTAGTTTTCTAAAGTGCATATTATTATTCTCCTTGTGGGTTTGATATTCTAGGCTTAACCAAACAATCCTATATTACTTGAAAATGATACGTATACTTGCTTAGTATCCCATATTTAAATATTATTATTGTATTCTTATTTGCTTCATAGTAGAAAACTTACCTAGCTTTTGCTTTGGATCAAGTTTTTGACTTTGTTGCAAACTAAGAATAATTATTAAGGAAATTAAGCATCTAATCACATACATCACATTTTACTTCTATTTAAAAAGTTGAGATCAACAGGCTAAATCCACCAATTTGATTTATAATTTTAGGTTCTGATACATGATGTTAGCCCCCAGGTGAAGGGAGAAGAGGGAACTCTAGAGTGAGAACTAGTATCTTCCCTACCTAACTGGTCTTTAGGACTATTCAAACTATAGATTAATCAATGTTCTTTATAACATCTTTAGTAAGAGTAAAAAAATATGATTGCTCCTATTTGGCACAACACAATAAGAATACTTCCATAAAAAAAATTATATACTTGTTACTGATTCATGATAAGGAAAAAGATATTTTATTTATATTGCCTTCATCTTACAAGTATTTAGTTAAGTTAATTAGTTGCTTACTTTATCTTCAATTATAAAAAATTTACAAAAAGAATCAAATTTTCATTCCTATTTTAATATCTAGAGTTTAATTAAGAATATTTTGCTAAGTAGAATTTTGTTATCTAAGTTCTTTTGTTTTGTAAAGTTGCATATTGTATTTATCCCTATGGGTTCGATAATCGAAGCTTAATCAAAATATCTTATATTACTTGATAACGATACTTATACTTGCGTAGTATCCCATAATTAAACATTATAACTTTATTCTTATTTGCTTCATAGTGAAAAATTTACCTAGCATTTGCTTGGGATAAAGTTTTTGGCTTTCTTGCAAAGTAAGAATCATTATTAAGGAAATTAAGCAGATAATCATGTTGGCACTAAAAAGTTGTGAAGTTGTCGGCTACTAGGATCGATATCCCAACACCTGTTTTAATTTAATTTAATATATATAATTTGGAAAAAATAGTATTTTGGATTTTGGAAATACAAGATCAAACCGATCTCATATCCCCAGTAATTTAAATAAATGAGCCTAATACTGCAAGTAATGTATTCATCCCAGGATAGACACGCCACTTACTGGTAAGGCTCAATTAAATAAACTAAAGATTGTATGATATTCGTTAAGTTTGTGAAACCATTTTTATTATAAGTTGCAAGTTCCTCTATTTAATATGAAGGATTAAATAGGGTTTATATTAAGCTGGGTTAAAAAATTCTTCCTATAAGGATAAGCCCCTATAGTTAATTACATCCTAGATAACCAAAGTCACTTAAGAAAAATCTCAATGAAAATTAGGGGATATTATCTTCAAGGAGTTCAAAGAGATAGGACTTTTAATGAGATCGAACAAAGAGGTGTGAAAGGGGAATGACTTAAAATTATAACATTTATTTTGGAATCCAAAGGAGGAAGAACTAGGGGATGTCATAGATCCTGAGGAGAACCTCGATGACTTTCCAAACTATCCTACTGTTTGGCTTTTGTTTGGGGATTAGAATTATTAAATGTTTCATCTTGCCAATTTTATTAATGAGGGCTTACATTCGTGTAAAATGATTACATGAATAACTTGGAAGAAGTGAGGATTTAGGTCGTAACGAATGACAACCTCAGAATCCTAAGACGAGTTAGAGCTTATATTGTATAACATAACCATTCAAAGGCCTAAAGATAAGTAAGGATTTTTGTTACATAAGCAAACAACCTTGAAGTCCTATGGATTTGTTGTTTAATTCTAAAGAGGACATATGTTGTTGTAGATCTTCTTGCTGTTGTAGATCGTTGTCGTAGAATGCTACCCACAGGAAAGCTCCAAGCTCCTTGATGAAGTGGCAGGTTTTAGTTTTAGAATTGTCAATTGAGGAGATGAGAAAAATATCATGTTTTAGAAGTCACATTTTCTAGTGTGTCAGGTCATGATGCCAAATCAATTATTTTCTAAGGTTATGGTTATTTAAATTTTACGAAGAATATTAAAGTTGATTAAAGCGACACCGGTTAGGATCCTACAGTTCCCTCATTCCGACACCACTATTTTCTTTCAAATTCACTTAGTCTAAATGAGTTTACTAAACTCAACTTAATGAGTTCCATACTTTCATTTAGACCATGGGAAATCCCGTTAGCAACCATAGGTTACCTCCTCCGAGGGATCCCCGATCATCCGATAGAGATGTTTTAATTTAGTTGCAATTTTGGTTTTTTGTGATGTTTTTGATTAAATTTTTAGTTGTCTTATATTTTGAATGTTGTGGCGGTAAATTTTATCTTATTTAATTTTTTAAAATTTTGTTTTGGTTTCAGTTTTGTGGCTATCCTAAAAGTTTTAGTTTTGACATGCAGGGTGCATTGTTGTTTAACATACAAGTTCATGAGCAGGAGAAGTACAGTAAAGAAAGTACAAAAAAAGAAGATGTTGTAAACTATAAAAGTGTACCTGTCAAGTCTTCTCGTTCCTCCCCCTAAAAGTTCAGTACTTGCAGGAAATATGTATATAGTTTTGCAGGAATTAAAGCAAGCTTGTAGAAAAAGAATAGGAAGTACAAGTTCAAGTTGTGTCTATGAGATCCTATGACATATCTTAATGGGTCATATTTATCTAAGTGTATAGATGATTTCTCAAGCAAGGCATAATGAGTTTAATCATACTTCAAGATATCCAAAAGAGTATGAGAAGAGTCTAGAGACCAAGCCCCATACATCTCACAATCTCTTCAAAAGTCCCTAGTTTAATAAACTCATTATGTTGCTTAATAATTCATCTTTATCATACCCTTATGCTCAATGAATTGATGTTCTAACCAACCCTAGGGATGGGGTAATCGTCACTCAATGTTTTATTTATAAATTATATAGCTAAAGACCTTCAGGGGAAATTTGGTTTAATTAAGGAGCTTAGCACTTTGATTTTAAAGATGAGCTTGTAGTGTTTTAAAAATTTTTTAAATTAGTTATAGAATATTTTCTAAAGCTCATTAAACAAATTTTTTATTAAGCTTAGTTCACTACTAAGCCCTTAAATTAATGGGTAGATTTGTAATTTTAGAAAAAAAGATTTAAACGTTTATACCTTTAATTCTTATCATTAATTATAAATCATTTCAAAAACATTAATTGAGGCTTAAAAATTAGTGAGTTATAATCTTCCAAAAATTAAACCCCTCACCTTAACATCTTTTTTTATTTAAATATTCTTCCAAATTTCATTAATTTTAAGAAATTACAAATTTATCCTTTACATGACCAAAATGAGGTTGATTACTACCATTTATCCCTTTCATATTCCAATCATCAAAATATATCAATTAAGACTATTTATTGCACATTTAGCCCTTTGGTTAACCCTAGATATTAATTAAGTCTTAAATTCCAAAATTACCCTTTTGCCCCTAAGACCCTAATTCCCTATAATTCACTAAATTAAACTAATATAACTTGAAAATCTTATGTTACCCCACTCATGGGTTAATTGAAACATTAGAGGAGAAAATGTGATTTTTCTGAATTTTTCTGAATTTACTTAATTTTATAATTATTTTTAATACAAAAATAGAGATTTTTAATGAAAATTTAATAACTTAATAAAAAAAAAAGCTTCTATCCTTAAGAAAATTATTGGTAGTTCTCCTAAATTAGATGACCACTTGGACCAATTTTCATAATTTTTAGAGGTTTACTTTAGTTATTAGAATTATTTGCTTGTCTTGAGAATTAATTAAATATAAAATATTTTTAAGTAGAAAATTAAGTTTTATATTTTCATTAAATCTCTCTAAGTTCAGATAATCCAAAGAAACAAATTTCATATTTTTATGATTTATATTTTAATTATTGGAATTATTTTAGTGAGAAATTAGAGAAAATTCATTTTAAGCCTTTAGAAATTAATATCAAGACTTGGAAAATTAGGAAAATTATTTTAATTGGTTCTAAATGATCAGCAAGTCAAATGTGAAATTTTAGTATGTTTTTACAATTTTACAATTTTTATGATTTTTAATTAATAGTTAAATATTTAAATACCCAAAAATAACTAAAAAATGAAGTATTTATTTTAATTTAAATTTTATTTTTCTTAGGTTCCTCTGGTCAAAAAGAACTCCCTAAATCAATTTAGTAATTTTTTTTAGTTTTATTTTAATTATTATAATTATTTTAATGCCAAAAATGTGATTTCATTTAATTAATTCATTGGAGTGATCAAATTAACTCTAATTGTCTTGAAATTTTTATGGGCAGCTCCTATGACATTAAATTACAGTGGATAATAATTTCTATATAAATTAAATTTATAATTACTCCAAATTAATTTTATTTTATTTTTTAGAGTTTGCACCAATTAGAATTATTTTTATTGAGTTAAACCAAGTTTATTTTTTTCCTAGGGTCCTCTGTCATAGTGAACCTACTAAAATAAGTTTTGTATTTTTCTGATGAATTTTTTAATTTCTATAATTATTTTACCAAAATAGTGACCATTAACTTGAAAATTAGATATCTCTAGTCAGAGATGCCCCCTGACTATGCAAAAAATAGGAAAGCCTCCTCATAACAGATAGAATCAAAGCTCCAATAATCAAGTCAAGGTGAAATATATATGCAAATGGAAAATCAAAATAAGAAAAACACCATTTAATTAATTAAAAATTATGCATGCATCAAATGGATATGAAAATATTTCTACAGCATTCTTCTCTATTCATTGAGCATGAGGTTATTTTTATTTTATTTTTATGATTTTTCTACGTTAAGATACGAATTTTGGAAGTTTTGGTCATTAAATAATTCAAATAAAAGCCTAATTTTCTACTTAAGTGACGCGACACTGACTGGATCCTCGTACGCGTCGAACAGACACATATCGTCGCGGGATTGGGCACCGCCAGCTGAGTCAACCCGCCTTTTCGAACCGTCCATCCATCCGACGCAATCAGTGCCCTCTATTCGATACACGCTCGATCGAATGATCCTCCGTCATCGTCCTTAATGGACTAAACCTGCGAGCTGTCCAACTTAAAACCTTAATATCTCTCTTGATTCTTAACCAAATTAAGTGCGGTTCGTTTCTATGGACTCATCTCGATTAGGAGAACATATCCATACAGTTGATCAAGCCTTAAATCAAGTCTATACGCATGAGAGTTCAATACCTTTGCCAAAGAGGTGTGGCTACTGTTTGATGCTTCTAAAAGCTTGCCTTGAGTCCAAAGAGCTCATAGATGAAGCCTTAAGCTATGATGAAATGCCTAGGTATGAAATTGACCAAGGTCAATTTAGGGGTTTGATCAAAGTCCACCTTTGGGTGCTCTAGTGATGGGGTTTTTATGGGTAATCTTCTTCTCTCACTGTGGGGTTGGTGTGAGTGCAATTAATTTTAGTTTGGTGGAGTTTTGGGGGGTGTCCTGTTTCAGCCTTAGTTTTAAGCTCTGAAATTGAGCTCCATCAGTGGGCTTGAGGGATTGAGTATGGTTGGGTTGAACTCAAGAGGCCGTGAAGGAGCTCTTGAAGCAATTTAACAGATTTTCCCCAAGTAATTTTAAGCTATCTTAGTTTGGCCATGGATGGTGGGTTTAAATATATGGCAAAGGAGAGGCCATTAGGGGCAATTGGTGGGTGCTTTGGGTTACTTATGTGGATGCCAAAAATGTGAAAAAATCTAATTGGGATGAGACGGCTTGAATGGGTTTAATTTTTGAGTTTTGGCCTATGGCTTTTCCGACAGCCTAGGTGGTCGGCCGGCCAGGCTCAGGTCACCATCTGACTCAGGGAGGTCTGGGCTTGGGTTTGGTGAAGTCAATTGGGGTTGGTCATGTGTAAAGGTATAGGATTGAAATAGCATGGGGAAAGGGCTAGTTTGAGTAAATTTGGGTCAAATCATGGTTTGGGATTGGACTCAATCACCAAGGCTGGTTTGGGTGCTAAGGAAAATCAGATGATTCAGCTTAACCATCATGGTGAGGTCTCTATCCAAAGAGATTTAGGTAATCATGGGTTAGAGTGATTCATGGGAGGGGTTAAAAGAATCTTTAGAATATTTGAAAGTGGCTTGGCCTCTTTCCATTGATAGTTTGATGAGGTGTCATGGCTCCCATGGCTTACCTATGGGTTGGGAGTAGCTTCATGGCTTGTCCTTGGCTTGGCTAATTTTCATGAGAAGGGATTTTTGAATTTATGGGGCATTTTCGTGGAGTTTGTCATGAGGCTTTTTTTAGAATAATTTGATCATGAATTTAGGACTTAGGAAATGATTTTGATTAAATGGATGATGGGGGGAAAATTTGTCATGTGGGCTTTTTGGATTTGAGCCTTTTTGAATGACATAAAGATTTGGGCTTGTAAGATTGAAATTGAATTTGGGCTAAAATTTGGGGTAATTGAATATTGATTTTGGTGTAGGGAAATGTCATGAAGGATTTGGAAGAATTTCAAGAGATTTTGAATTGAATTGGGGGGCTAATTTAGAGGATTTAGGCATATGGTTGAAAATACGGCCTTTTAATTTGGGTGAAATTGAGCTTTTAGTTGGGTCAAATTGAGCTTTTATTTTGTTGAGATTAGGATTAGGGATATTGAATTTTGGTTTAGAATTGAATTTGGGCAAGGTTGGGGTCAATTGGGCCAATATTGAGGCTAATTTGGGGGACATTGGGCCTTTAAGGGCAAGTTGGGGCTTTTAGTCAAATTGGGTAAAATTGGGTCAATGTGATGGTCAAAAATTGAAATTGGGAATATTTGGGATGATTTTGGAATTTTTGAGATTTTGGGCCACGAGGGGTATTTTGGTAATTTTGGGCACTTTTTTGGGGTTTTTTTGGGAATTTAGAGGTTTAGGTGAATTTTGGTCAATTTAGGTAGTGGTGAGTGGCTTGAAATGATTTTTGGGAAAATTTGGATATTTTGGGTAATTTTGGGATTTTTGGCAAAAATTAGGGTTGTAGGGGCATTTTGGCAATTTTTATGATTTTGGGTTAGAATGGGCAAGTAAGCAATGAAGCCATGTCTAACTAATAGAAGTCATGTGAGGACTCATTTTGGATAGTCAATATGCTGGCTCTATTCCTCTTAGCCAAAGACTAGGGGTATAGGTTCATTCATATGAGCTTTCCAAAATAAATCATGAGACAAAATCAAGTGGTCTTAGGGTTTATGCAATGTAAGAAAGTTTAGTGTGTGCAAGCCACCTCAACCATCACCAGACCACCCAGGGTTAGTTTTAAGGTCTGACCATCCAATGGAAGACTCCCCTTGAGTTCCCCTCGATACTGACTCCACCTACTAAGTGCTAGAGGTTAAGACCAATATATGAAACTTCAAGTTGAGCAAATATTCTAAAGAATTTCTAATGGTGAGGGTTCCTTTTCTAGTCTTCTAGGAATAGTCAACAAGAAAATCCTATGGCTGGACCCTAAGCTACTAAAGAGGAAAAAACTAGACCTTAACAAAAAATGAGGTCAAAAAATCACATACATCGCATTTAACATCTATATAGAACATCGGGATCAGCTTTTTGGCACCTTTGCCGGGGATAAATTTTTAAAGAAATTTAGAAAGCAAAATTTATAATTTTATAAAGTATTTTTTAAACTTTTAGATTTATTATAGGAATATTGTAGTGTTTTTTTTTACATAAAGCTCTTGTTTGTGTGTTTTATTTTTTTATTTTATGTGTTTTATAGTGATGTATGAGTAATTAAGGTTCCATTGGACTTATGCCTTACGATTTTGAATTAGAAAGAACTATTAGAAAATTTTAAAAATTAAAAATTAATGAAAAAATTTAAAAATTTCAAGAAATGACAAATCAAAATAATCAAAATGCTGAAGAGTTTAGACCTTTAAGAGATTATGCAAACCCTACGATGGATGAACTTCATTTTAGTATTCAAAAACATGATGCAGTGGATAGGTCATTTGAACTTAAACCCACTATTATCCAAATGGTATCAAATAATTAGTTTGGGGGAGGACCAACTGAATATCCAAATTTACATCTTGCCAATTTTCTGAAATTGTGTGCTACATTTAAATATGATAGTATAACAGATGATGTTATAAGACTTAGATTATTTCCTTTCTCACTGAGGGATAAGGCTAAGATATTGATACATTCGTTATCACTTGGAACTATCAGAACTTGGGGTGATTTAGCGCAGAAATTCCTTGCTAAATATTTTCTAACATAAAAAACTGCAAAGTTTATAAATGATATTACACCTTTTTGTCAGTTTGAAGGGGAATCTATTTATGAAGCATGGGAATGATTTAAAGTACTCTTAAGAAAGAGTCTACACCATGTTATACCAGATTGGTTAACAATTCAAATATTTTACAATGGATTAGTTGGATCTCTTAGATTTATTATCGATGTCACTGGTGGTGGTTCATTGATGTCAAAACCATTTAATGATGCTTATACTTTAATTGAAGAGATGACTACCAATAATTTTTGATGGCCTTCTAAGAGGGTAAATCTTAAGAAAGTAGCCATCGTTCATGGAACTGATGCTTTTGCCATGTTAACAAATCAAGTTGCTGCAATTCCAAGGAAGTTAGACCTATTTTTCGAATGAATTTTTCTTAACCAATATCTATGATTGAAGAGAACTCATTAGGTCAAATGGTAGATTCTCAAGCATCATTAGAAACTTTGAATGCCATAAATAACAAGCAGAATAATATATTTGAATTATTATAAACTAGGTTGGAAGAACCATCCCAATTTTTATTGGAATAATACTATGGGTGCTAATAATCAACAATGGGGGTACAATCAAGTAAACCCATTGGGAAACTGGAACAACCAAGGGAATAGTAATTATAGACCTACTTATGCTCCAGGTATTAACAGTAATTACAAATTTAAGGAGAAGAAGTTGTCTATAGAAGAAGTGGTATTACAAATGAAAATTTAGTTACAAGGTCAATGAGCTACAATTAGAAATATTGAGAATCAACTTGGACAAATAACAAATTCATTAAGTAATAGATTCCATGGAACACTTCCTAGTAACATAGAAGTAAATCAAAAAAACCAGAATAAAGAGCAAGTAAAAGTCGTTCAACTTAGAAGCGGAAGAGAATTGGAAGGTAGAGTTCAAAAAGTGACTAAAGTAGAGAGAGAAGAAATTGATATACCAAAAGAGAACGCTCCTAGAGGTTTAGAAAGACCTATTTCTCCACTTAAAATTGATTTGGAAAGACCACCACCACCATTTCCTCGGAGGCTTCGACAAAAAAGGTTGGATAAGCAATTTTAAAAATTTATGGAAATTTTTAAAAAGCTTATAATTAATATTATATTTGCTGAAGCTTTAGAATAAATGCCAATCTATGTGAAGTTTATGAAGGATATTCTTAACAGTAAAATAAAGTTCAAAGATAATGAGACTGTTGTACTTAGTGAGGAGTACAGTGCTATAATTTAGAAAAAGCTTCCTGAGAAGCTTAAAGTTCCTGGTAGTTTCACAATTACAAGTGCAATATAAGACATTTTATGGGAAAGCTTTATGTGATTTAGGTGTAAGCATCAACCTTATGTCATTATCAATATTTAAAAGATTGAGATTAGGAGAAATATCCCCTATTACTGCAACTCTACAGTTAGCAGATCGTTCAATAGCCTATCCTAAAGGAGTTATAAAAGATGACTATGTGAAAGTGGATCAATTTATCTTTCCTGTTGATTTTATTATGCTAGATATGGAGGAAGATAAGAAAATACCTATCATTTTGGGGAGACATTTCCTAGCTACAGGAAGAGAAATGAAAGGTGCAGAAAGGAGAATTAAATATGTGCGTCAATTATCAGACAATTACATTTAACATTTCTAAATCAATGAAATATTCTACAAAAGGTAAAGATGATGAATGTTATAAAATGGATGTGATAAGATATCTAAGTGAATGTCATTTCAAAATAACTTATGAAAAGAAATCTAAAATAAAAGAGTTGGAACACTAGCAAGAAGAGGAATTAGATAAATATGAAGATTTTTATAAGGAAGATTCAAATTATGTTCGAGAAAGTTTTGAAGTTTTGGACACGACAAAAAAAGATACATCTTTTTGCCCATCAATTGAAAAACCTCCTGAGCTTGAGTTGAAGTTACTTCGTGAACATTTGAAATATGTCTTTTTAGGTGATTCCTCAACATTACCTATTATAATTTCTTCAAAATTAACCACTGAAGAAGAAATGAGTTTAATGAAAACTTTGAAGAGTTATAGGAAATTCTTTTGATGGACGATTGCTGATATAAAATGAATTGATCCTTCAATTTGTATGCTTAGAATTCATTCCCCAGGGCTGATCCTCATAGGAGATTGAATCTTGTTATGAAGGAAGCTGTTAAGAAAGAAATTTTAAAGTTGTTAGATTTTGAAATTATCTACCCTATTTCAGAGAGTGCATGAGTTAAGTCTGATTCTTTGTGTCCTAAGAAAGGAGGAGTGACTGTGACTATGAATGAGCATAATGAGGTAATACAAACAAGACAAGTCACAGGATGACGAATATGCATTGATTATATAAAATTAAATCTCACCATGAGAAAAGATCATTTTCCACCACCCTTTCTAGATCAAATGCTGGATAGACTAGCTGGGCATAAATACATTTGTTTTCTGGATGGATATATTGATTTTCACCAAATTCAAATAGCTCCTGAGGATTAAGATAAAACAACTTTTACCAGTCCTTATGGTACATTTGTTTTTAGAAGAATGTCATTTGGTTTATGTAATGCCCCTGCTACATTTCGAAGATGTATGATGGCTATTTTTTGTGATTTAATTGAAAAAGGGATTAAAATTTTTATGGATGATTTTTTTGTGTTTGGAACTTCATTTGAATCATGCTTAGAACATTTATAAAAAGTTTTTAAGCGTTGTGAATAAACAAATTTGGTCCTTAACTGGGAAAATATCAATTTATGGTAGCAGGAGGAATTGTTTTAGGTCATCAAAATTCAAAAAATTGTATGGAAGTAGACCTTGCAAAAATTCAAGTGATCGCTAATTTACCTTACCCAACAAGTGTGAAGGAAATTTGAAGTTTCTTAGGACATGCTGGATTCTACGGTATATTAAAGAATTTTCAAAAATTGCTTAGCCTCTATACCATTTACTTGAAAAAGAAGTAATTTTTAATTTGATAAAGAATGCCTAAAAGCTTTTGAATTATTAAAAGAAAAATTAGTCACTGCACCAATTATTGTTTCATCAGATTGGAAAAACATTTTAAATTGATGTGTGATGCAAGTGATTATGCTATTGGAGCTATTTTAGGACAATAACATGATACTATTTTCAAAGTTATCTACTATGCTAGTAGAACTCTTAATGAAGTTCAAATTAATTATACCACAACTGAGAAAGTGTTATTAGCAGTAGTATATGCTTTTGATGAATTTAGATCATACTTAATTGGAACTAAATGTATTGTGCATACTGATCATTCTGCAATTAAGTATTTAATGAAAAAGAAGGATGAAAAACTAAGACTTATAAGATGGATTCCCCTTTTGCAAAAATTTAACTTTGTGATAGTATATAGAAAGGGAGCCAAGAATCAATTGCTGATCATCTGTCCAGGCTTGAATTGGAAAAACCACTCTATTTAAAAAAAAAAAGAATTAATGAACATTTTTCAGATGATAAATTTTTCAATATTAATGAGTGGCGTGTTCCATGGTATGCCGATATTGTGAATTTCATTGTTAATGATATTATACCCTATGGAATGACATACCAGCAAAAGAGAAAATTTATTTCTGAAGCTAAGACTTATTTTTGGGATGACCCATTTTTATATAAACAAAGAAAGGATCTTATTATTCAAAGATGTGTGCCTTCAGAAAAAACTTATGAAATTATCCAAAAATGTCATAATTCTTATTTTGGGGGACATTTGTTTATTGATAAAATTGCATACAAAATTTTGCAATCTTGATTTTATTGGTCTACAATCTTTAGAGATGTTAATGCTTATATCAAAACTTGTGATCAATGTCAATGAGTAGGCAATATTTCTAGAAGAAATGAGATGCCCCTCAATTGTGTGTTAGAAGTTGAGATATTTGTTATTTGGGGATTAGATTTCATGGGACCATTTATACCATCTTTTAGAAATTTATATATATTGTTAGTAGTAGATTATGTATACAAATGGATATAAGTTGTTGCTTTACCTCGATGTGATGCTCAAAGTGTTAAAAAGTTTTTAAAAATGAATATAGTTTGTAGATTGGGAATGTCGAGAGTAATCATAACTTATTGTGGAAGTCATTTCAGAAATGCAATGATGAAGAAATTATTAAAGAAATATCATATTAACCATCGAATTGCTAATGCTTATCATCCTTAGTCAAGTAGTTTGACTGAATTATCCAATCGTGAGATTAAAAGAATATTGGAAAAATTTGTGAATCCAACGAAAATGAATTAGTCAGTTAAACTTGACTATGCTTCGTGGGCTTAAAGGATTGTATACAGAACTCCTATAAGAATGTCCCCACACAAACTAATATTTGGGAAAGTTTGTCATTTACCAGTTGAACTTGAGCATAAAGCATATTGGGCTATTAAAGAATTTAATTACAATTTAAAGGATGTTGGTGAGAATAAATTATTGCAATTAAATGAGCTTGAAGAGATAAGGAATGAATCTTATGAAAGTGCTAAGATTTACAAAGAAAAGATGATGAGGTGGCATGATCGGAGGATTGTTACTAAAAAATTTGTGCCAGGGCAGCAAGTTTTGCTTTATAATGAAAGGTTAAGATTATTTCCAAGAAAATTTAAGTCTAAGTAAATGGGCATATTTGTTGTGATGAAAGTTTATCCTTATGGAGCTCTGGATATTAAAGTTCCTAAAACTGATAAAATATTTAAAGTGAACGGTCACATGATGAAACCCTACTTTTTAGGTGACCAACTTAAATTGAATGATCTTATGTTATTGGGTCAACCAGAATAAGCATTGGTTACGTCGGCTGATGACGAAAAACTAAGCGCTCTGTGGGAGGCAACCCATATTTATCTGTGTATTTGTTTATGTTGTTGTGTTTGATTTAGAAAATTTTGGTAGTATTTTGAATATATAATTATTTAGTGATTATTTTAAGACCTTAAAAGATGACTTAGACATCTTAGAATGAGTATTTGGACATTAAGTTGACCTGTGCTAAATTGAGCACTAACGCTTAAGCGTCAACATCCGGCGCTTAAGTGCGACAGTTAAAAACATGTGAATTTTGGTTTTTAGAAGTTTTAATCGATTTGGTTAGCTTTAACATGGGATAACAATATTAAGACGTGCTTAAGAGTTATATGGGGGTTTAGAGCCTATAAATAGAAGGATTTTGTGAGGATTTATACCACAATTCAATTCTAACCCTAAATTCTAAGTGAGAAGAGAGAGTTTTGAAAGATGTCATCTTGGGAGAGTGATTTAAAGAAAAATGAGGAAGTAACGAGAAAGAAATTCAATAATTAGAGTGCGCAAGAGTTATGCAACGGTTTCCTAACCATTAATATTGAAGGAATAGCGGAGAAAATCACTAAATCTGAGGCTGACGTGGCTTCAATTGAGACAAAAGTGATGGAAGTTAACGCACATCTGGATCATATGAAATGACAACTTAATATGCAGTTTAACCATACCAATTTTATAGAAGAAGCAGACAAGGCTATGTATTTGAAGAACAAATGGATTGAAGAAGATTCAACCAGAGTTATTAATCAGCATCCGTTTTATCAGATTTACATTCCAAATGCGTATTTTGATGTTTTCATGCAGGTTGTTGATTTTTAGGGCTTAAAGCAAAAAGAATGAAATTTTGAGTCAAAATTACATTTTTGAAGAAATGCGCAATGCCGACAGCGTCGAGGGCAGTGCCGACGACATAGAAAAAATTAACTCGGAGATTTTTTACTAAGCGTCGACGACGCCAGACCAGCGCCGACGACGCTAAAGGCGGTGCAGACCCTGTTTCTAGAAGGTTCGATGTATTTGAACGATTTTTTGAAGAGTTTTTGGAGGCACCTATTGGAGAACCGACCTTGGGCTCTATTTGAAGCCGAATTTCATCAGAAAAAGAGCTCCTCTATGTTTTTCACTCCTCTACTTTCATTTTTCGCACCACATGATTCCATTCCACTTCTATATTGGAGTCAAATAGTCTTTTGTTTTCATAGTTTAGAGTTTTGTGGTGAGATTTAGTGTGAAACTTCCTGTAGGAGTGTTGGAGAAGGAGAAAGGTGAGAGATATCTTCTTCCTGCATTTCTAAGGAAAGGCTACAAAGGATTTGCTTTGAGAAAGAGTTTTCGGATAAGTATTGTTTGTTTATCAGTGTTGTATGAACTTTTTTTTATATATGAAATT
>JXCR01143458.1:194214-226348 GCA_002079205.1 Phalaenopsis hybrid cultivar
TTATTTTATTTGTTTATGTGAAATATTGTATCTGAAGATTTAGTACCTTACGATTCAGAATTAAAACGAACTATTAGAAAAATTTGAAAACAACAAAGAGAAAATAAAAATTTACAAGAAATGATGAATAACTTAGATAATCCAATAAATGAAAATAAACAAAGACCTTTAAAAGATTATGCGAATGCAACAGCAGATGAACTTCACTTGACTATTCAAAATCCTGATATTGCTGCTAACTCATTTAAGCTTAAACATGCTATTATCCAAATGGTACAAAATAATCAGTTTGGAGGATCACCTATTGAAGATCCAAACTTACATCTTGCTAGTTTTCTTAAAATTTGTGCTACATTTAAATATGACGGAGTGTCTAATGATGTTGTTAGGCTTAATTTTTTTCCTTTTTCATTAAGGGATATAGTCAAGGCTTGGTTAAATTTGTTAGCACCTGGATCTATTAGAACTTGGGGAGAACTATCACAAAAATTCTTGGCTAAATATTTTCCACCCTCGAAAACTGCTAAGCTTAGAAATGATATTACATCTTTTTGTCAGTTTGAAGGGGAATCGATATAAGAAACCTGAGAAAGATTTAAAGATCTTCTTAGAAAATGTCCACATCATGCTTTGCCAGATTGGTTAATAATTTAAATATTTTACAATGGATTAGTAGGATCACTGAGATTGATTATAGATGATGTTGTGGGTGGTTCATTAATGTCAAAACCTTTTGATGAAGCATATTCTTTAATTGAAGAAATGACTACTAATAATTTTCAATGGCCCTCTGAAAGGGTAAATCCTAAGAGAGTAGCTAGTATTCATGGTTCTAATGTAATGTCTAATTTGGCAACTCAAATTGCTACTATTTCTAAAATGATTGATCAAATGGGAATAAATTATTCTCAAGTACCCCCAGTATTAGAGGAAAATTCACTGGGACAGATTATTGATACTCAATCATCTTATGAAACTTTAAATGCTATAAATAATCAAAATAGCAATCCCTATTCTAATTATTTTAACCCTGGTTGGAAAAATCACCTTAATTTTAGTTGGAATAATTATAATAATTCGGTGAATCCATCCGAAAATCTAAACAATTAAGGAAATCCTAATTTTTAACCATATTATCCTATGGGATTTAACTCCAACCCTAACCCACAAGTTAAGGAAAAGAAGTTGATGATGGAAGAAGTAATGTTGAATATGGGAAATCAAATACAAAATCAAGGGGCTGCTATTAAAAATTTTGAAAATCAATTTGGACATATTGTTACTGCACTTATTAATAAGCCTTCTGGAATTCTTCCACGTACTGTGGAAGTTAATTCAAAAGATCAAAATAAAGAGCAAATTAAAGATATTCAATCACAAAGTGGAAAAGAAGTTGAAACAAGGATCCAAAGAGAAATTGAAGTTGATGAAGACAAAAAAGAAATGGAAAATGATCAACAGGAGAATGAACAAACATAGAGCCCTGTAGAAAAACCATTACCTCCGTTTCCTCAAAGACTGAAACAAAAGAATAAAGATAAACAATTTACAATTTTTTTAGAAATCCTTAAGAAGTTAACGATAAATATTCCTTTTGTTGAAGCTTTAGAACAAATGTCAAGTTATGATAAATTTATGAAGGATGTATTAAACAAGAAAAAGAAGTTTACAGATCATGAGACCGTTGCACTTAGTGAAGAGTGTAGTTTTATTGTTCAGAAAAAGCTTCCTGAAAAATTAAAAGATCCTGGTAGTTTTACTATACCTTGTGCAATTGGAGAAAAGTTCTACGGAAAATCTTTATGTGATTTAGGAGCGAGTATCAATCTTATGCCTTTATCAATTTTTAAATGTTTAGATTTAGGAGAAATTTTCCCTACTATTGTAACTCTTCAGTTAGGTGATCGATCAATAACTTATCCAAAAGGAGTTATAGAAGATGTACTAGTAAAAGTAGATAAATTTACTTTCCCTGTAGACTTTATAGTATTGGATATGGAGGAAGATAAAAAGATTTCCATTATTTTAGGGAGACCATTTCTCGCAATAGGGAGAGCTGTAATAGATGTGAAAAAAGGAGAATTAATGANACCCTCAGGCGAGGGAAACGTGGGAGCTTCGAAGTGAGAGTCGGTATCCTCCCAGCCTAGCCGCAGATTCAGTAAATAAGCATAGGATTAGTCAATGTTCTTTATGCCTGGACCAAAGGGTAAAGAATAGGTATGCTTCCATGCATAGGATTAGTCAATGTTCTTTATGCCTGGACCAAAGGGTAAAGAATATGTATGCTCCTACTTGGCACAATATAAATTGAACTAATTCATTTTATCCATTCACTGTAATTTCTTGACAAGGAGAGTAGGATTAGTCAATGTTCTTTATGTCTGGACCAAAGGGTAAAGAATAGGTATGCTCCTATTTGGCACAATATAAATTGAACTAATTCATTTTATCCATTCACCATAATTTCTTGACAAGGAGAAGACAATACAATTTGAACTTATTCACTTTATTCATTCACTATTATTTCTTGACAAGGAGAAGGATGTTTTCTTAAATATTGAATTTCACATTAAAAACTTTATTAGTATAATTAGTTATTTAAGAATTATTAAAATTACATATTCATTTTCAATTGTCTATTAGTGGCAGATAAGCAATTTGAATTATATTATTGTGATTAAGTTTTGATTTTCTAAAATCTTAATTCGTAGTTCTAATATTATTCCATGTGGGATCGATATCTAGGACTCCATTAAAGCCTTATATTACTTGAGTGATATGTATACTTGTGTTTATATGTGTGACTTTATCATTATTGAATATTATATATATATATATATATATATACATCTTTATCAAATCTATAACCGTTGTTAAGTATTTGGTGTTGTTGCTGAGGAATTAAATCTTTTAGCAGCAGTATTAAATACTTGTATTTTTAAGCATATATAAAGTCACTGTCAAGTTTTTGGCTCCGTTGTCGTGGAGTAAACAAGAATCATAATTAGAGTAACGGACAAAAGTCAAGTTTTTAGCGCTGTTGCCGGGGAGTAAACAAGAATCATAATTAGAGTAATGGACAAATTAGGACTATTAGAAAATTTTTACTTGAATTGCAACTTATTTTCATATTTAGTTAACTATTTTTTTTATGTATTGATTTCAAATTGTATGCGTAAATTTGAACATGAAAATCTTATACCCTACGTTTCGGAATTAGAACGCACTGTTAGAAAAATTAGAAGACCAAGAAGAGAACCTAGAAATTCTGATATAATGGAAAACAACGTGAACAGTCAAGGAATAGAAAATGAACACCAACCTAGACCCCTACGAGATTATGCAAATCCTACAGCAGATGAAATTCACTTATCTATCCAAAATCCTAATGTAGTTGCTAATTCATTTGAACTTAAACCTACTATTATCCAAATGGTACAAAATAATCAATTCAGAGGTACACCAAATGAAGATCCTAATTTACACCTCACTAGTTTTTTAGAGCTGTGTGCTACCTTTAAATATGACAGAGTTTCAAACGATGTTGTTAGGCTTAGACTTTTTCCTTTTTCACTTAGGGATAAGGCTAAGATGTGGTTAAATTCATTAGCACCTGGATCTATTAGAACTTGGGGAGAACTTTCACAAAAATTTCTATCCAAATATTTCCCTCCATCCAAAACTGCTAAACTTAGAAATGATATAACATCGTTCTGTCAGATTGATGGAGAGTCGATATATGAAGCTTAGGAGAGATTTAAAAATCTTTTTAGGAAGTGCCCTCATCATTCGTTACCAGATTGGTTGATAATTCAAATTTTTTATAATAGATTAGTGGGATCACTNCCATTCATTACCAGATTGGTTAATAATTAAAACTTTTTATAATGAATTAGTGGGGTCACTTAGATCGATTATAGATGCTGCGGCTTGTGGTTCTCTAATGTCAAAACCTTTTGATGAGGCTTATTCATTAATAGAAGAGATGGCTAGCAACAATTTTCAATGGCCCTCTGAGCGGGTAAATCTTAAAAGAATAGCTAGTATCCATGATTCTGATGCAATATCTATGTTAGCTTCGCAGATTGCTGCAATATCAAAGATTAAAAGAGTAGCTAGTATCCATGATTCTAATGCAATATCTATGTTAGCTTCACAGATTGCTGCAATATCAAAGAAATTAGATGTGGGATGAATTATTCTCCAACACCTCTTGTGATGGAAGAGAATTCATCTGGGCAATTTGTGGATTTAAATTATTCTTCAACACCTCCTATGATGGAAGAAAATTCATCTGGGCAATTTGTGGATGTGCAACCTTCATATGAGACCTTAAATGCTATTAATAGACCCAACAACCCATATTCTAACTATTATAACCCAGGTTGGAAGAATCATCCAAATTTAATTGGAATATCAATTCTTCTACAAATCAACAATAGACAAACAACTCACTGAACCCATTAGAAAATTCATCCAACCAGGGAAATGTTAACTATAAACCTTCTTATCCTCCAGGATTTAATAGTAATACTCAAATTAAGGAGAAGAAGCTATATATGGAAGAGCTAATATTAAACATGGGTCAACAATTAAAAATCAAGGAAATCAATTACAAAATCAAGGAAATCAATTACAGATTCAAGGAAATCAATTACAACATCAAGGAACTAATATTGAAAACCAATTAGGGCATATTGCTACTGCGCTTAGTAACCAAATATTAGGAACTTTTCCAAGTACTGTGGAACGAAATCCTAAAGATCATGGAAAAGAACAAATCAAGACGATTAAGTTACGAAGTGGAAAAGAATTAGAGACAAGAGTGCAAAAAGAAATAGAAAATGAAAAAAGAGAAAGTGGACACCGAAAAAGAAAAGGATCATAAGTACCCAGCTTCAGAGTATCCATTTACACCAATGAAAATTACTGTAGAGAAACCTCCACCACAGTTTCCTCAAAGGTTGAAGCAACACAAACATAATAAACAATTTTCCAAATTTTTAGAAATTCTTAAGAAGTTAACAGTGAACCATCCCATTCGTAGAAGCATTAGAGCAGATGCCCAATTATGTGAAATTTATGAAAGATATTCTGAACAAGAAAAGAAAGTTCACGGACAATGAAATTGCTGCACTTAGCGAAGAGTGTAGTGCAATTATTCAGAAAAAGCTTCCTGAAAAATTAAAGGATCCTGGTAGCTTCACTATACCGTGTGCTATCAGTGAAAAATTTTATGGAAGAGCTTTATGTGACTTGGGAGCCAGCATAAATCTTATGCCTCTTTTAATTTTTAAAAGATTAGGATTAGGAGAAGTCTCACCTACTTCTATAACTCTACAGTTGGTGGATTGTTCAGTTACATATCTTAAGAGAGTTATAGAAGATGTGTTAGTAAAAGTGGACAAATTTATCTTTCCTGTGGATTTCATTATTGATATGGAGGAAGATAAAGAGATACCTATCATTTTAGGGAGACCATTTTTAGCTACTGGAAAAGCTATGATAGATATGAGGAATATAAAGGAATACCTATCATTTTAGGGAGACCATTTTTAGCTACTGGAAAAGCTATGATAGATAATAAAAGTGGATAAATTTATCTTTCCTGTGGATTTCATTGTTTTAGATATGGAGGAAGATAAATATTTTAGGGAGAGGTGGATTTTATTGTCTTAGATATGGAGGAAGATAAAGAAATACCTATTATTTTAGGGAGACATTTTTGTGGATTTCATTGTTCTAGATATGGAGGAAGATAAAGAAATACCTATCATTTTAGGGAGACCATTTTTAGCTACTGGAAAAAGTTATGATAGATGTTCAAAAAGAAGAATTAACTATAAGGGTAAATGATCAAGAAGTGACTTTTAACATTGCGAAATCTATGAATTACCCTACTGTTGAAAGAGATAATGAGTGTTTTCGCATGGAAATTATTGAACATCAACTGAATTAATATTTTAAAGAACATTTTGAAGATCAAAAGTATGTTGAAAAAGACGAGCATTTTGAAGAACAAATTTAAGAGAATGATGAAATTATTTTGGATGAATTAGAAAAGGAAGAATTAGATTATGTTCAAGAAAGATTTGAGATGTTGGATATCACAGAAAATACTGATAAGAATTTATTTCCATCAATTATAAAACCACCTGAATTTGAGTTGAAAACATTACCTAACCATTGGAAGTATGTGTTTTTGGGAGACTCACCTACATTACCTGTTATTATATCTTCAGAATTAAAAGAACTGCAAGAGCAAAGACTGTTAGACACAGTAAAAAGATATAAGAAAGCTTTTGGTTGGACCTTAGCGGATATTAAGGGAATCAGTCCTTTAATCTGTATGCACNAAAATCACGATCTGAGTAATGAACAAATTAGGATTATTAGAAAATTTTTACTTAAATTACAACTTATTTTATTTTTATATTTAGTTAATTATATTACTGAGTACTGATTTCAAATTGTATGCGTAAATTTCGACATGAAAATCTTATACCCTACGATTCAGAATTAGAATGCACTGTTAGAAGGATTAAAAAATTAAGAAGAGAACCTAGAAGTACCCTACGATTCAGAATTAGAACGCACTATTAGAAGGATTAGAAAATCAAGAAGAGAACCTAGAAATTTTGATACAATGGAAAACAACCTGAACTATCACAGAATAGAAAATGAGCACCAACCTAGACCCTTAAGAGATTATGCAAATCCTACAGCAGATGAGATTCACTTATCTATCCAAAATCCTGATGTAGCTGCTAATTCATTTGAGCTTAAACCTGCTATTATCCAAATGGTACAAAACAATCAATTTGGAGGTACACCAAATGAAGATCCTAATTTACNTTTCGTAGATTGCTGTAATATCAAAAAAATTAGATCATTATGGAATGAATTATTCTCCAACACCTACTATAGAAGAAAATTCATCTGGGCAATTTGTGGATGTTCAACCTTCATATGAGACCTTAAATGCTATGATTGGTGCAATATCAAAGAAATTAGATCATTATGGGATGAATTATTCTTCAACACCTCCTATGATGGACAATATCAAAGAAATTAGATCATTATGGGATGAATTATTCTTCAACACCTCCTATGATGGAAGTAATATCAAGGAAATTAGATCATTATGGGATGAATTATTCTTCAACACCTCCTATGATGGAAGAAGAAATTAGATCATTATGTAATGAATTATTCTCCAACACCTACTATGATGGAAGAGAATTCATTTTAGATCATTATGGGATGAATTATTCTCCAACGCTTCCTATGATGGAAGAGAATTCATCTGGGCAATTTGTGGATGTTCAACTTTCATATGAGACTTTAAATGCTATTAATAGACCTAACAACCCCATATTCGAACTATTATAACCCAGGTTGGAAGAATCATCCCCAACTCCTATGATGGAAGAAAATTCATCTGGGCAATTTGTGGATGTTCAACCTTCATATGAATTTAAATGCTATTAATAGACCTAACAACCCCATATTCGAACTATTATAACCCAGGTTGGAAGAATCATCCGCATGAGACTTTAAATGTTATCAATAGACCCAACAATCCTTATTCGAACTATTATAACCCAGGTTGGAAGAATCATCCAACAAATTTTAATGGAATAACAATCTTCTACGATCAACAATGTGCAAACAACCCAATGAACCCATTAGAAAATTCATCCAACCAAGGAAATGTTAACTATAGACCCCAACAATGGGCAAACAACTCAGTGAACCCATTAGGAAATTCATCCAACCAGGGAAATGTTAATAAACAATGGGCAAACAACCCAGTGAACCCATTAGGAAATTCATCCAACCAAGAAAATGTTAACTATGGCGAACAACCCAGTGAACCCATTAGGAAATTCATCCAACTAAGGAAATGTTAACTATAGACCTAGCAAAAACCCAGTGAACCCTTTAGGAAATTCATCCAACCAAGAAAATATTAATTATAGACCTTCTTATCCTCCAGGATTTAACAGTAACACTCAAATTAAGGAAAAGAAGTTGTCTATGGAAGAGATGATATTAAACATGGGTCAACAATTGCAGAATCAAGGGAATCAATTATAAATTCAAGGAAATTAGTTACATAATCAAGGAACTACTATTAAGAATATTGAAAATCATTTAGGGCATATCGCTACTGCGCTTAGTAACCGAACATTAAGAATTTTTTCTAGTACTGTGGAACCAAATCCTAAAGATCAAGGAAAAGAACAAATAAAAGCGATACAATTAAAAGTGGAAAAAAATTGGAAACAAGAGTACAGAAAGAAACGGAAACTGAAAAAGAGAAAGTGGGTGGAAAAGAATTGGAAACAAGAGTACATAAAGAAATGAAAACTGAAAAAGAGAAAGTGGATACCTGAAAATAATTGGAAGTAAGAGTGCAGAAAGAAACAGAAACTAAAAAAGAGAAAGTGGATACAAAAAAAGAAAAGGATAATGAATACCCAGATTTAAAATATCCACTTACACCAAGGAAAATTACTGTGGAGAAACCTCCACCACCGTTTCCTCAAAGATTGAAGCAACTCAAACATAATAAATAATTTTCCAAGTTTTCAGAAATTCTTAAGAAATTAACGATAAATATTCCCTTCATAAAAGCTTTGAGCAAATGTCCAATTATGTGAAATTTATGAAAGATATTCTGAACAAGAAAAGGAAGTTCACTGATAATGAAACTGTTGCACTTATCAAAGAGTGTAGTGCAATTATTCAGAAAAAGCTTCCTGAAAAAATAAAAGATCCTGGTAGTTTCACCATACCGTGTGCTATCGGTGAAAAATTTTATGAAAGTGCTTTATGTGATTTGGGAGCCAGCATTAATCTTATGCCTCTATCAATTTTCCAAAGATTAGGATTAGGAGAAATCTCACCTACTTCTGTAACTCTTCAGTTAGCGGATTGTTCAGTTACATATCCTAAGGGAGTTATAGAAGATGTGTTAGTAAAAGTTGATAAATTTATCTTTCTTGTGGATTTCATTGTTTTAGATATGGAGGAAGATAAAGAAATACCTATCATTTTAGGGAGACCATTTTTAGCTACTGGTAAAGCTATGATATATGTTCAAAAAGGAGAATTAACTATGAGAGTTAACGATCAATAAGTGACTTTTGACATTGTAAAATCTATGAAATACCCTGCTGTTGAAAGAGATAATGAATGTTTTCACATGGAAATTAGTGTGAGCATTTTAAAGAACAATTTGAAGATAGTAATGAAGTTATTTTGGATGAAATAAAAAATGAAGAATTAGATTATGTTTAGAAAAAATTTGAGATGCTGGATATTATAGAAAATGCTGACAAGAATCTAGTTCCGTCAATTATAAAACCAACTGAACTTGAGTTGAAAATATTGTCTAACCACTTGAAGTATGTGTTTTTGGGAGACTCATCTACATTACCTGTCATTATATCCTTAGAATTAAATTAAAAATTTGAAGATAGTGATGAAGTTATTTTGGACGAAATAGAAAATGAAGAATTAGATTATGTTGGGAAAATTTGAGATGCTGGATATTATAGAAAATGCTGATAAGAATCTAGTTCCATCAATTATAAAACCACCTGAACTTGAAAGATTTGAGATGTTGGATATTACAAAAAATGCTGATAAGAATCTAGTTCCATCAATTATAAAACCACCTGAACTTGAGTTGAAAATACACCTAGCCACTTGAAGTATGTATTTTTGGGAGACTCATCTACATTACCTGTTATTATGTCTTCAGAATTAAATGATTTGCAAGATCTAACCACTTAAATTATGTGTTTTTAGGAGACTCATCTACATTACCTGTTATTATATATTCAGGATTAAATGATTTGCAAGAGCAAAAACTGTTGGATACATTAAAAAGATATAAGAAAGCTTTTGGTTGGACCTTAGCTGATATTAAGGAATCAGTCCTTTGATATGTATGCACAGAATTATATTAGATGAACAATATAAACCAAGGGTTGATCCACAAAGGAGATTAAACCCAATGATGAAATAAGTAGTTAAGAAGGAAATTTTGAAATGGTTGGACGCTGGAATTATATATCCTATTTCAGATAGTGCTTGGGTAAGTCCAATTTATTGTGTTCCTAAGAAAATTCATTCATGATGGGAAAGAATATTTTTGGGGTGAGCCTTATTTATATAAACAATGTAAGGATCTTATTATGAGGAGATGTGTACCTTATGAAGAAACTAATCTAATCATTCAGAAATGTCATGATTCTGAATTTGGAGGACATTTTAGAATTGATAAAACTGCTTATAAAATTTTTCAAGCTGAATTTTATTGGCCTACTATCTTTAGAGATGTTTATAGATACATAAAAACTTGTGATCGATGCCAANTTTATGAAGAAACTGAGCTGATCATTCAGAAATGTCATGATTCTGAATTTGGAGGACATTTTAAGAATTTGATAAAACTACTTACAAAATTTTTAAGCTAGATTTGATTGGCCTACCATATTTAAAGATGTTTATAGATATATAAAAACTTGTGATTGATGTCAACAAGTAGGCAATATATCTAGAAGAAATGAAATGCCTCTAAATTTTATATTGGAAGTTGAGGTCTTTGACGTTTGGGGATTAGATTTTATGAGACCGTTTATTCCTTCATTTGGGAACTTATATATATTAATTGNATTATACATATTAATTGCAGTAGACTACGTTTCAAAGTGGATTGAAGCACAAGCTTTACCTCATTTATGCTAAAAGTGTTTCAAGATTTTTAATAAAAAATATATTCACTAGATACAGAATGTCGAGAATGATTATCACTAATGGAGGATCCCATTTTAGGAATAAATACATTCAAAGATTGACAAAAAAGTTTAATATTATTCATAGAATCTCTACCTCCCATCNAGACTACACTTCTAAGTGGATTGAAACACAAGCTTTACCTAGTTGTGACACTAAAAGTGTTTCAAGATTTTTGATGAAAAATATTTTCACTAGATACGAAATGCCTAGAAAGATTATCACTGATGGAGGATCCCATTTTAGAAATAAATACATTCAAAGATTGGCAGAAAAATTTAATATTATTCATAGAATCTCTACATTTATCACCCTCAAACCAGTGGGTTAGCTGAAGTTTCTAATAGAGAGATTAAACAAATACTTGAAAAGACTGTAAACCCTAGTAGAATAGATTGGTCTAATAAATTGGATAATGCATTATGGGCTTACAGGACTGCTTATAAAACTCCTATTGGAATGACTCATTACAGACAGATTTTTGGAAAGACTTGTCACTTACCAGTAGAATTGGAGCATAAGGCATATTGGGCGATTAATGAATTCAAAGAATTTATTTAACATTTGAAAGATGTTGGTAAAAAGAGATTGTTACAATTAAATGAATTGGAAGAATTAAATGAGTCTCACGATAACAATAAAATTTATAAAGAAAAATTAAAGTTATGGCATGATCGGAAGATTAACCAAAAGAAATTTGAACCAGGATAAGAAGTTTTGCTTTACAATACTAGGCTGAAGTTATTCCCTGGAAAATTGAAGTCTCGTTGGTTAGGGTCATTTACTGTGACTCAAGTTTATACTTACAGAGCTATTAAAATTGAAGATCAGAAAATGGGAAATAGATTTAAAGTAAATGGTCATAGATTAAACTCATATTATGAGGGTAAAAGACCAAATTTTAAAGAGGTTTTAATGATCAGTCAACCTGAATAACTTGAACAGGTCGAGCTGATGAAGTTAAAACCAGCGCTTTATGGGAGGTCGACCTGAATAACACCTGAATAGGTCGGGCTGACGACGTTAAACCAAGCACTTTATGGGAGGCAACCTTTATTTTTACTTTATTCACAATTATAGTAGTTGTTATTTGACTTATGGGGTCAACCTGAATAACACCTGAATAGGTCGGGCTGACGACGTTAAACCAAGCGCTTTATGGGAGGCAACCCTTATCTTTACTTTATTCACAATTATAGTAGTTTTTATTTGAAATTATCACTAGTTTATGGTAGTATTGATCTTTATTTTTATAGTAATTATAGTAGTTTTTAATTGAGATTATCGTTAGTTTATGGTATTATTAAGCTCTACTATTCTTATTTACCCTTAAAACATCTTAAAATTAGATCCATAAAGAAAATTGGAACGTATTCGGACCAGAGCGAAACTGTGAAAATTTTGCCACGCTGCCGACGATGGGTTTTTCCTGAGAGTCCAGAAAAAATTAATGCAGAAGCGCACCGACGGCGCCCTCGACCCCGCCCACGGCGATACCGGTAAGATGACGGTTTCTTGTGTTTGAGTGGCGATTTTTGACTGTTTTTGGGCGGGAATAGTCTTTTTAAACTCAAAAATTCAAATTATAATTCATATTTTTCATCCAAAAATGAAGTGAAACTCTACCAATTCCATTTCCATGGCGTCCAATTCCCCTGATAATCACAGAATGCAAGTTTTCAATCGACGGAAGTTTATTAGTGCGGAAGCGCAGTGAATCTTCAACAAGTTGCTAACGAAGAGAAGATTAATCAAAGAACGAGGATTTGTGAATTGCAGATTGAATAATCCCATGATGGATATTGAAGAAATGATAGTGCGGTGAAGATAGGAAGTTTTGTGCTACACTACTGCCAACGTGGAGGTTCCAGTGGTAAAAGAGTTTTATGCAAATTTGCATGGAATCAACCAAGGAGTTATTTATGTGTGAGGGAGATGGATTACTTTCACTCCTGCATGGATGAACGAATTATATATGATAGAGAATGTTCCTGTCTGCCACTATTCCAATTTCGTCCCAACGAGTAAATTATATATGATAGAGAATGTTCATGTCTGCCACTATTCCAATTTCGTCCCAACGAGAAACCAGATGAATGAAATTTACCAATATTTAACGGACGAAACTAACGACTGGTAAATTATATATGATAGAGAATGTTCATGTCTGCCACTATTCCAATTTCGTCCCAACGAGAAACCAGATGAACGAGATTTACCAGCATTTAACAGACGAAACTGACAATTGAGAAACAAGAGAAAATGAGTATGTTAGTTTTTCTGCAACACTCCTGAATCTCATTTCTAAACATTGGCACTTTTTCATTTCTGCAAAATTATTACCGACAATGAAGATCGATAAAGTTTCTAAAGCAAGTGCCATTTTGAATTACTGCATCCAAAGGGGACTGCTGATCGATATTGGATCTATAATTGTGAAGTTGGTTTTGGGCCTGATCGTTCATGGATCAACTTATGGGCTTGGCCACCCCTCCACAACTTTCTCATTTTGCAGTCAGTTCCAAGTGTCCTCTGAGAATTGGGAAAAAGTACTGCTGCCTTGGAAACCTTTGGATCCAACTGAAAGATTCCCATCATTTGAAGATGAAAATGACATGGCCATGATAATTGATCAATCATCTCAGAATTCACTGCCAGTTCCAACCTTAATCCCTGATAAGTCTTTAGTGATCCTGCGTTAAATTAAGAAATTGAAAAAGGTGGTACAAAATGTCATGAATGTAATTAATAATATCTCCGATTTCTTTGATCATCTGGACTGGAGGATGAGAGAGCATTTCAAACATTCTAGACATTTAGAAGATAGTTTGATACAACTGATGAAGAGGATGAAATTAATTAAGGAGGATTCTACTGAAGAATTTCCATTCTGACCCTTCTACAACCTCTTCATTCACGTGCAATCAATGGGCGATCTCAGAGGAGAATCGAGTACTTAGTAGATTTATATTACTACCTATATGTCTATCTATGTATTTTGATTTGAACTTTGTATTTGCTTTGCTTTNCTTCAAGTAAATGGACACCGATTAAATCATAGTTTGAGGGTAAAAGACCAAATTTTAAAGAGATTTTAATGATCAGTCAACCTGAATAATACCTGAATAGGTCGTGCTGACGACGTTAAACCAAGCGCTTTATGGGAGGCAACCCATAGTTATCTTTATTTTTATTGCGATTATAGTAGTTTTATTTGAAATTATCATTAGTTTGAGGGAGTATTGAACTCTACTACTCTTATTTACCCTTGAATCATCATAAAAATTGGATCCATAGAAAAAAATTAGAACACATTCGGACTAGAGCAAAACTGTGCAATTTTTACCTTGGGTGCCGACGGCGCCATCTACGCCGCCGACGGCGGGTTTTCCCGAGAGTCCAGACAATTAAATTCTTAAGGCTCGTCGACGTTGCCCTCGACGCTGCCGACGGCGAGACTGGCGGGATGGCGGTTTCTGGAGTTTGAATGGATGGTTTTTGGCAGTTTTAGGCGGGAGTTACTCCTTTTAAACTTCCAAATTCGATTCCTAAGTTCATATTTCCCCAAAAATGAAGTGAAACTCCACCAAATTCATCCCTATGACATTCAATTCCCCTGAAAACCATAGAATGTGAGTGTTCAACCAGATAAAGTTCATTAGTGCGGAAGCACAACGAATCTTCAACAAGGTACTGACAAAGAAAAGATTAATCAAGGAAGGAGGATTCGTAAATCGAGGATTGAACAATCCATCGACGACAATTGAAGAGATGATTGAGCGGCGAAGAGGGGAAGTGTTGTGCTACACTACCGCCGCTGTAGTTGTTTCTGTGGTGAAGGAATTTTATGTTAATTTGCATGGAATCAACCAGGGTCTCATCTATGTGTGAGGTAGATGGATAACTTTTACTCCTGCACGGATCAATGAATTATATATGATTGAGAACGTTCCTGTCTGACATTATTCCAACTTCGTCCCGACAAGAAACCTGATGAATGAAATTTACCAATATTTAACGGACGAAACTGAAGACTGGGAAATGAAAGACAACATGTATGTTAGTTTTTCTGTGACACTGCTAAATCCCATTTCTATACACTGACACTTCTTCATTTCTGCAAAACTATTACCGACGATGAGGATCGGTAAAGTTTCTAAGGAAAGTGCTATTCTGAATTACTGCATCCAAATGGGACTACCGATCGATATTGGATCGATAATTGTGAAGTCTATTTTGGGCCTGATCGTTCATGGATCAACTTATGGGCTTGGACATCTCTTCCACAAGTTTTTTACTTTGCAGTCAGTTCCAAGTATCTTATGAAAATTGAGAAAATGTACTTCTACCTTGGAAGCCTTTGGACCCAACTGAAGATTCCCAACCAATGAAAATGAAAATGATATGACTCTTATGGTAGATCAATCATCTCAGAATTCACTGCCTATTCAATCTTTAGTTATGGACAAAACACTAGTGATCCTATGCAAAATCAATAAATTGGAGAAAGAGATACAAAATGTTATGAATGCAATTAATAATATCTCTGATTTCTTCGATCATCTAGACTGGAGGTCACTATGGACATATCGAAGAGAATTTGATACGGCTGATGAGAAGGATGAAATTGATAGAAGAGGACTCTATTGAAGAATTTCCATACCGACCCTTCTATAACCTCTTCGTTCATGTGCAATCAATGGGTGATCTCAGAGGAGAATCTAGCACTGAATCTGAAGAATAGTAGATTTACATTGCTACCTGTCTGTCTATGTGTGTAATTTGGTTCGAACTTTATGTTTGATTTGCATTAGAATTTTGTTTTTAGATCTCTGTATAGTTGAGACTGAGCATAGGATGTTTGTTTTCAGTGTTTTGAGTGTTGTAGCTTGGATTGCGACACTAAATTGATGTATTAAGGTTGAGATAATACCAAACTTAGGTGTCTTGTGTAACGTATATTGCAACCCTTGGAATTTATATATAATTGTGATGTTTTGTGTTGTGAAAGTTTATTTGTGATAAGTACATGTTAATCACTTAAAATTATGTCTATAATGATTAAACGGATGTCGTTGAGGCTTGAAATTGTTCGAAATCGCAAAAATCCGGAAATTGAACATATTCAATAGAGCTCGCCGACGGCGCCCTCGACGCCGCCGACGGGGACTTTTTTCGAGACTTAGGATATTAATTCAATAGAGCTCGCTGACAGCACTGAAGACCCCGTCGACGGCGAGATCCCGAAAAAACACCTCTAACCGCGATTTTGACCAGTCAACCGCCACTATTCATCATCCCCTTCCTCTAAAAAATGAAATTTTTGACCTAGGGCTTGAGAGATCTTGAATTTAGGGGCGATTTCAAGGCATTTAGACACTGGATTTGATCATCTCTTGGTAAGAGCTTCACTCCAAACTAAAAATATTAGATTTTCACCATGAATTTCTTCCACATTGAGAAGATCCAAAAAATTTGAGAATGGGAAGAAAATATTGGGAAGAAAATCATGGAATTTAGTTTTGAACTCTTAGAATCACCCTTGAAAGCCATTATTTGCATATTTGAAGTATATTTTAGAATTTTTCTATAATTTTGATTAGATTGAAATGTCTCCACGGCAAAAGAGGCGACTTGAGTTTGAAGAGTCTCGCTTCGTCAATGCGAAGGCTCAATCGAGGTTTACTTCAGTGTTTTGCAGGAAAGAAATGTATACAAGATCGAGTTTTTGAGAGTCCGGGAGGAGAAATTGAACGAGTTATTGCTGAGCGGCGGTGGGAAAACTTCTGTTACACCACCAAGAAGGCTGTTGCTAATATTGTAAAAGAATTTTATGCCAACATGTTCTATTATGAGGACGGAGTCGTTCAAGTGCGGGGATTTTCTGTTGAATTTAGTGCCGCCCGCATTAACTCCTTTTACGAAGTCCCAGACTCCTATAGCTGCCATTATGAAACCTTCAGTACAATGGAAGGCCCGTTGAATGATGTGATCAACTTTCTCACTGATGCGAAAGGAACATGGAAGATAAAGCAACGAGAACGGGTAAATTTTTCTGCTTCCATGTTAAATGCCGCATCTAAAGTGTGGCACTATTTTATTTCTTCTACTCTGTTACTGACCTATCATCATAGTGAGGTAACAAGAGATAGAGCTATTCTGAATTTCTGTATTTAGAATAATAAAAATATAAATGTGGGGAGAATCATTTTTAAGAATATATTGACCACGGCAAGGAGTGAAATAAGTGGAGGTCTAGGACATCCTGACCTTATTTATGCACTGTGCCAACTTTCTGGAATGGAAGCTGGAGATGATGAGGAATGGGTTTACCCTATGAAACCCATTAGTAAAGCTAATTTAAAGACNTACAGAGCCTCTACCATAGCTTTCAACCAACACCCAAAATCGGCTTTGGTCGAAATCATATATAGGCCTTACANGGGGACTAAACACTGAGATTAGCCAATGATTTTCTATGCACTGTACCAGGGTAGAGAATTAAAATTGCTCCTATTTGGCATAATACATATTATGAATATTTATCTCATCTTATTTTACCATAGCATCATTGTAGTGGGAAGGATGCTTTTTCACATAAAAATCTCTGTTACATAAACATAGTTAATAGATTAGTATTTACTATTTTAAATTTTGCATATTTGATTTGATAATAGTTTAGAAATTTAATTTTGATTACATCTCAACAATTGAAATTAGTGACAGTGATTTCAATTGACTTTCTGTGAATTTTCTAGCAAATTTGTCATTTCCAATTTAAACCTTCCCCATAGGATCGACATTTGGGGCTTAAATAGAAAGTCCATTATTACTTGATAATGATACATATACTTGCGTAAAATTCGAATATTAATTAATTATATTTAATTAAATTTTACACAATCTATCGCAACAAAAAAAGTCGGATCAAGTTTTTGGTGCCGTTGCGTGGGGAAAGTAACGATTGAATTAAATAGTTTTGATAAATTAGGAAATTTAAAGATAATATATATATTATTAAAAAATTATTATTATTAAAAAAATTAAAATAAAAAATTCAAAAAGAAATATTTTTATTAGAGTGTTTTACTTTGCTTATTTTATTTGTTTATGTGAAATATTGTATCTGAAGATTTAGTACCTTACGATTCAGAATTAAAACGAACTATTAGAAAAATTTGAAAACAACAAAGAGAAAATAAAAATTTACAAGAAATGATGAATAACTTAGATAATCCAATAAATGAAAATAAACAAAGACCTTTAAAAGATTATGCGAATGCAACAGCAGATGAACTTCACTTGACTATTCAAAATCCTGATATTGCTGCTAACTCATTTAAGCTTAAACATGCTATTATCCAAATGGTACAAAATAATCAGTTTGGAGGATCACCTATTGAAGATCCAAACTTACATCTTGCTAGTTTTCTTAAAATTTGTGCTACATTTAAATATGACGGAGTGTCTAATGATGTTGTTAGGCTTAATTTTTTTCCTTTTTCATTAAGGGATATAGTCAAGGCTTGGTTAAATTTGTTAGCACCTGGATCTATTAGAACTTGGGGAGAACTATCACAAAAATTTTTTGCTAAATATTTTCCACCCTCAAAACTGTTAAGCTTAGAAATGATATTACATCTTTTTGTCATTTTGAAGGGGAATCAATATATGAAGCCTAAGCTTAGAAATGATATTACATTTTTTTTGTTAGTTTGAAGGGGAATCAATATATGAAGCCTAGGAAAGATTTAAGAATCTTCTTAGTTTGAGGGAAATCGATATAAGAAACCTGAGAAAGATTTAAAGATCTTCTTAGAAAATGTCCACATCATGCTTTGCCAGATTGGTTAATAATTTAAATATTTTACAATGGATTAGTAGGATCACTGAGATTGATTATAGATGATGTTGTGGGTGGTTCATTAATGTCAAAACCTTTTGATGAAGCATATTCTTTAATTGAAGAAATGACTACTAATAATTTTCAATGTTGCGGGTGGATCATTAATTTCAAAACCTTTTAATGAAGCATATTCTTTAATTGAAGAAATGACTACTAATAATTTTCAATGGCCCTCTAAAAGGGTAAATCTAAGAGGAGTAGCTAGTATTCATGGTTCTAATGTAATGTCTAATTTGGCAACTCAAATTGCTACTATTTCTAAAATGATTGATCAAATGGGAATAAATTATTCTCAAGTACCCCCAGTATTAGAGGAAAATTCACTGGGACAGATTATTGATACTCAATCATCTTATGAAACTTTAAATGCTATAAATAATCAAAATAGCAATCCCTATTCTAATTATTTTAACCCTGGTTGGAAAAATCACCTTAATTTTAGTTGGAATAATTATAATAATTCGGTGAATCCATCCGAAAATCTAAACAATTAAGGAAATCCTAATTTTTAACCATATTATCCTATGGGATTTAACTCCAACCCTAACCCACAAGTTAAGGAAAAGAAGTTGATGATGGAAGAAGTAATGTGAATATTGGAAATCAAATACAAAATCAAGGGGCTGCTATTAAAAATTTTGAAAATCAATTTGGACATATTGTTACTGCACTTATTAATAAGCCTTCTGGAATTCTTCCACGTACTGTGGAAGTTAATTCAAAAGATCAAAATAAAGAGCAAATTAAAGATATTCAATCACAAAGTGGAAAAGAAGTTGAAACAAGGATCCAAAGAGAAATTGAAGTTGATGAAGACAAAAAAGAAATGGAAAATGATCAACAGGAGAATGAACAAACATAGAGCCCTGTAGAAAAACCATTACCTCCGTTTCCTCAAAGACTGAAACAAAAGAATAAAGATAAACAATTTAC
Source organism: Phalaenopsis hybrid cultivar (assembly GCA_002079205.1). Lineage (NCBI taxonomy): Eukaryota > Viridiplantae > Streptophyta > Magnoliopsida > Asparagales > Orchidaceae > Phalaenopsis > Phalaenopsis hybrid cultivar. Next base: position 213,866 of record JXCR01143458.1, read on the forward strand.
AATTTTTTTAGAAATCCTTAAGAAGTTAACGATAAATATTCCTTTTGTTGAAGCTTTAGAACAAATGTCAAGTTATGATAAATTTATGAAGGATGTATTAAACAAGAAAAAGAAGTTTACAGATCATGAGACCGTTGCACTTAGTGAAGAGTGTAGTTTTATTGTTCAGAAAAAGCTTCCTGAAAAATTAAAAGATCCTGGTAGTTTTACTATACCTTGTGCAATTGGAGAAAAGTTCTACGGAAAATCTTTATGTGATTTAGGAGCGAGTATCAATCTTATGCCTTTATCAATTTTTAAATGTTTAGATTTGGGAGAAATTTCCCCTACTATTGTAACTCTTCAGTTAGGTGATCGATCAATAACTTATCCAAAAGGAGTTATAGAAGATGTACTAGTAAAAGTAGATAAATTTACTTTCCCTGTAGACTTTATAGTATTGGATATGGAGGAAGATAAAAAGATTTCCATTATTTTAGGGAGACCATTTCTCGCAATAGGGAGAGCTGTAATAGATGTGAAAAAAGGAGAATTAATGATGAGAGTTAATGATCAAGAAGTGAAATTTAATATAACAAAAGCTATGAAATATCCTACAATAGAAAAAGATAATGAATGTTTCAGGATGGAAGTAGTTGATTATCTAAGTAATGAGCAGTTTAAGAATGAATTTGAAGATAAATTAAAGCAAGGAGAAATTTTTTATACTAAAAATGAAGTAAAAGAAGAAGATTTAGATTATATTCAGGACAAATTTGAAGCAATAAAATTGCTGGAAAATGATAGTAAAAATCTTATTCCTTCAAGTATTAAACCACTTGAACTTGAATTAAAGATATTACCTACCCATTTAAAATATGTATTTTTAGGAGAGTCATCTACATTGCTTGTTATTATATCTTTTGAGTTAACTGAAATTCATGAAAAAAAGTTGATAGAGATGTTGAAAAAGTATAAAAAGGATTTTGGATGGACTTTAGCAGATATTAAAGGAATTAGTCTTTCAATTTGTATGCATAGAATTTTATTAGATGAACAGTATGAACCTAAAGTGGATCCTCAAAGAAGATTAAACTCAATAATGAAAGAAGTTATTAAAAAAGAGATTTTAAAGTGGTTAGATGTTGGAATTATATATCTTATTTCAGATTGTGCTTGGGTAAGGGGTAAGCCCAATTCACTGTGTTCCGAAGAAAGGAGGAGTGACTGTTGAAGAAAATGAGAAAAATGAATTAATACCAATAAGACAAGTAACTGGTTGGCGAATTTACATTGATTATAGAAAATTAAATATAGCCACCAGAAAAGATCACTTTTCTTTGCCCTTTCTAGATCAAATGTTAGATAGATTGGCTAGGAACAAATACTATTACTTTTTAGATGGATATACCAGATATCACCAAATTCTAATTGCTCCAGAGGATCAAGAGAAAATAATGTTTATAAGCCCATATGGAACATTTGCTTTTCATAGAATGCATTTTGGACTATGCAATGCACCTGTAACATTTCAAAGATGCATGATGTCAATTTTTAGCAATTTTATAGAGCATGGAATGAAAGTGTTTATGGATAATTTTTCTGTATTTGGGACTTTGTTTGAGTTATGTCTTAATAATTTAGAAAACGTTCTTGAGATATGTGAAAAAATCAACCTAGTCTTAAATTGGGAAAAATGTCAAATTATGGTTGCAAGAGGTATTGTTCTTGGGCATAAAATTTCTGAAAAAGGTATGAAAGTAGATCCTGCAAAAATCCAAGTTATAAAAAAATTACCACCTCCTAATAATGTTAAAGGGGTGAGAAGTTTTCTAGAACATGCTGGTTTTTACAGGTGCTACATAAATTTTTTTTTAAAATAACTAAACCCCTATGCCAACTTTTAGAAAAAGATACAAAATTTGATTTTAATGAGGAATGCATAACANAAATACTTGATGCAAAAGAAGGATGCTAAATTAAGATTAATTAGATGGATACTTCTATTGCAAGAGTTTGATTTTACCGTGGTAGATGGAAACAGAAATGATAATCAAATAGCTGATCATTTGTCTAGAATACAAATAAAAATATTAACTAATTTTGCAAATGAAATTTTAGAAAATGTTTCTGATGAACATTTATATAGTATTGATAAAATGGATGTACCGTGGTATGCTGATATAGTAAACTATATTGTAACTGACATTCTACCACCTGATATCAATAATCCACAATTAAATAAATTTATCTATGATTCGAAAGACTATTTTTGGGATGACCCATATTTATATAAACAATGTAAAGATTAATTATAAGAAAATGTGTGTCTTATGAAGAAACTCAACAAATAATTAAAAGATGTCATGATTCTGAATTTGGAGGACATTTTGGAATAAATAGAACTGCATATAGAATTTTGTAAGTTGGATTTTATTGGCCTATTATTTTTAGAGATGTTAATGAATATATTAAAACATGTGATAGATGTCAATGAGTAGGAAATATTTCCAGAAGAGACGAAATGCCTCTAAATTACACATTAGAAGTTGAAATTTTTGATGTGTAAGGATTATACTTTATGGGACCATTTATGCCTTCATTTCGAAATTTATATATATTACTTGTTGTTGATTATATGTCTAAGTGGATTGAAGCTATTGTTGTGCCTAGATGTGACGCTCGAATGTTTCTAAATTTTTAATTAAAAATATTTTAATAATATATGGAATGCCGAGAGTAATCATTACCGATGGAGGATCTCATTTCAGGAATAAGATAATCAAAAAATTAATCAAGAAATATGATATAATGCATAGATTCTCTACTGCTTATCATCCTCAAACTAGTGGTCTAGCAGAAATATCGAATCATGAAATTAAACTCATTTTAGAAAAATATGTAAATCCTTATAAATTGGATTGGTCTGCTAGACTAGATACTGCATTATGGGTACACAGAACTGCTTATAAAACTCCTATAAGAATGTCCCCATATAGATTGATTTTTGGAAAAAAAAACATGACATTTACCAGTAAAATTGGAACATAAACCATTTTGGGCTATTAAAGAATTTAATTTTAATATAAAGGATGCTGGTGAGAAAAGATTTTTGCAACTCAATGAACTTGAGGAGATTAGAAATGAAGCATAGGATAATGCAAAAATCTATAAAGAGAAAATAAAAATATGGCATGGTCGGAAAATTGTTAAGAAGAAATTTGAACCTGGATAAGAAGTTCTACTATATAATACAAGATTGAGATTGTTTCCAGGAAAACTAAAATCCAGATGGTTAGGACCATTTAAGGTGATTAAAGTTTATCATTATGGAACTATTGTTATTAAAGATCCTAACACTGGAAAGATATTTAAAGTTAATGGGCATAGTTTGAAACATTATTATGAAGGGCACATACCTCAATTTAAAGAATTTTTAATGTTAAGTCAACTGAACTAAACAAGTGATATGTTGGGCTGATGACGTTAAACCAAGCACTTTGTGGGAGGCAACCCATATGTATATTGCTAACTATTTAGTTTGTTAAGTGTCTTATATATTAGTAGATAATAATCTTACACAATTGCATTTATTAGAAATTAAGTCAAATATTGGTATTAGAGGAAAATTTGGAATCAAATTGAATAAAAAAATGAAAATCACAATTTTGGCCACTAGCGCCGGTATTGGAAGAAAATTTGGAATCGAATTGAATAAAAAAAATGAAAATCGTAATTTTGGCCACTGGCGCCAACGGCGCCCTAGGTAACGGACATCAGCGCCGATAGTGCCAATCGGGAGAGCCAACGACACCGAGTGCGGTTGGATAGTTTTAGACGACTTTTGGCGGGTTTTGGTGTGATTTCACTTCATAATAATCGCTGGAACGAGTTTAAGAAGGCCTAGAAACATCCTTGGACGCTTAGTAACTTCCTATTTTCGGATTCCATGGCTTCCAATTCTAGAAATACTTTGAGGTATGGAGTTTTCAACAACAGAAAGTTTATTAGTTTTGATGCCCAGTGATTATACGATAAAGTTATTACAAAAAGGAGATTGATCAAGGAAAGAGGATTTGTTAATCATGGAGTGATCAATCCTACTAGTTTGATTGATAAAATCATTCTGCAAAGGTGTTGGGAAGTTCTGTGTTACACTACGTCTACAGTTTTCGTACCTGTGGTGAAAGTGTTTTATGCAAACTTACATGAAATTACTCAAGGTGTTGTCTTCGTACGAGGTAAGGCTGTATCATTTACTCATGTAGGGATTAATGAATTATATATTATAGACAACATTCTAATCTGTCATTATACAAATTTCATTCCTACTCGAGATTTGATGCAAGACGTGTATAATCTTCTGACGGATGAAAGTGATATGTGGGAGATACGAGATGAATGATAAGTTAGTTTCTCCACTTTATTACTTAATCCAATTTCAAAGCAATGACATTTCTTTATTGCTGCAAAATTACTCCCTACTATGAAGATTAATAAAGTTACCAAAGAATGTGTTATTTTAAATTACTGCATTCAAATGTAAAAATCCATTGATATAGGGTCTATTATATTTAAATCTATTATGGGTATCCTTACTAATGGACCAATTTTTGGACTTGGGCATCCATATACCATCTTTTTGATTTGTAGTTAAGCCCAATTTCGATATGAAAGTTGGGAAAAGACTTTATTACCTTGGGATCCCATAAATCCTATAGATGAGAATTATTGTAAAATGGAAATGAAGTATTAGAAGCCATCATAGATCAATCTTCACATGCTTCAACTCCATTAATACCAACCAATAGTTGGAAGTTTGCTTACTTTGGAAAAGAAATTGAAGAAAATTGAAAGGGAACTTCATAGTATTATGAATTTAGGAGGAGATCTTAAATATCTTTTTGATCACCTAGATTGGAGAATGAAAGAAAATTTTGATCACACTAGAACTTTTGAAGCGTGATTAGTTCAGATGTTCAAAGAAAAAGAGTGGATCAAAGAAAATTCGACAGATCAATTCCCGTACCGATCCTTCTACAACTTATATGTTCATTACCAATCNATGTAATTAAAAATTTTTGTTTGTAAAAAGTGTACATTCATATATAAAAGTTAGTTTGTTGTTGTTTGTGAAAATTCGTGTTGGTGAAATGTTTTTTTTTTTGTGAATTATTGTTAGATAAAAATTTGTGTTTAAAATACTAAAAATTTTGGAGTAAGTGGATAGGAAATCGAAAATTAAAAAAAAATCAAAATTTGAAATCTTCGGGCTTTCAGCGCCGACGACGCCCTCGACCTAATAGTGGATTTTAACCCCTAAAAATTTGCAATTTTTACTACGGCCACCATTTTTTACACTTAAGTCATCTTCAACCTTCAATTTGGGCGGCTAGGGCTTGATTGTGTTCGGATTTGAGGCGATTTAGAAGCTAAAAGACTTCAAATTTCATCTTCTCTAGGTAAGAGCTATACTTTAAACCAAAAATTTTTTATTTTCACCATGGATTTATCTCACATTGCATGGATCAAAAAATATGAAAAATTTTTTGAGAAATTTTTGAGAAAATCCTTTGGTGATGAACTCTTATATAGTGATTTAANTTAAGTTTTTGGTGTTGTTGTTGAGGAATTAAATCTTTTAGCAGCAGTATTAAATACTTGTATTTTTAAGCATATATAAAGTTGTTGTCAGGCTATTACATAATTTAATTACAATTTAAAGGATGCTGGTGAGAATAGATTATTGCAATTAAATAAGCTTGAAGAGATAAGGAATGAATCTTATGAAAGTGCTAAGATTTACAAAGAAAAGATGATGAGGTGGCATGATCGGAGGATTGTTACTAAGAAAATTGTGCTAGGACAGCAAGTTTTGCTTTATAATGCAAGGTTAAGATTATTCCTAGGAAAACTTAAGTCTAGGTGAATGGGCCAATTTGTTGTGATGAAAGTTTATCCCTATGGAGTTGTGGATATTAAAGATCCTAAAACTGATAAAATATTTAAAGTGAATGGTCACAAGTTAAAACCTTACTTTTTAGGTGACCAACTTAAATTGATTGATCTTATGTTGTTGGGTCAACCAGAATAAACACTGGTTACATCGGCTGACGACGTAAATCCAAGTGCTCTGTGGGAGGCAACCCATAGTTATCTATATTTGTTTATGTTGTTGTGTTTGATTTAGACAATTTTGATAGTATTTTGAATATATAATTATTTAGTGATTATTTTAAGACCTTAAAAGATGACTTAGACATGTTAGAATGAGTATTTGGACATTAAGTTGACCTGTGCTAAATTGAGCACTGACGCTTAAGCGTCAACATCCGGCGCTTAAGTGCGACAGTTAAAAACATGTGTGAATTTTGGTGTTTAGAAGTTTCAATCGTGATTTGGTTAGCTTTAACGTGGGATAATAGTTTTGAGACGTGCTTAAGATTTATATAGGGGTTTAGAGCCTATAAATAGAAGGGTTTTGTGAGGATTTATACCACAATTTAATTCTAACCCTAAATTCTAAGTGAGAAGAGAGAGTTTTGAAAGATGTCATCTTGGGTGATTTAAGGAAGAAGGAGGAAGTAATGAGAAAGAAATTCATTAATTAAAGTGCGCAAGAGTTATACAATGGGTTCTGAGCCGTTAATATCGAAGGAATAGCGGAGAAAATCACTAAATCTTAGGCTGACGTGGCTTCAATTGAGGCAAAAGTGATGCAAGTTAACGCACATCTGGATCATATGGGATGACAAATTAATATGCAGTTTAGCCATACCAGTTTTATAGAAGAAACGGGCAAGGCTAAGTATTTGAAGAATAAATGGATTGAAGAAGATTCAATTAAAGTTATTAATCACCGTCCGTTTTATTAGATTTACATTCCAAATGCTAAAGGAAAGACTAATGATAGGCCAGGATTCGTTCCACCAAACGGAGAGTCGAATTAAGTTCATTGTTAGTGTTTGTGTGTTTACTGTTAGTTTGTTAATGTTAAGTGTGTTTAATGTGTTTTTACTGTTAAGATTATTTAGTGCTTGTGTTAGGAATTTTCTCATCCAAGACTATTTGGATTGAGAATTATGTATTGAAATTATTTGTGATTGTTAGTGAATGGATATAAACGTTTGTTTGTGTGAAATTTTGTGTTATTTAAATTTGAATCAAATTAGTTAAGATTGGTGAATCTTGAGAAAGAGGAGAGTTGAAAGGGAAGAAAATAGTTATTAAAGAGTTATTAGAACTTGTAGGGTTGGTCGACTTAGGCCAGAAGTGCATTTTACTTAAAACAAAAAAAAAATCAAAATTTGTGCACTGGCGCCTAAGCGCCAAGACCCTGCGCTTAAGCATTGCCTAAACCGAGAGACAGTTTCCTAAGCACCGAACCATTTGCGCTTAAGAGTCGGTTCATGTAAACTAGTTAGCAAACAATTTAAAGTGACAAATTGGTCTGAAAATCTCCTTTTTCACAGCTCTACTTCGTCTCCTACCTTTAGATTTAGTGGTTTTGAGTTTAGGGCACACCATTCTAAAGATTTCTTGTTGATTTGAAGAAAGAATTGCTAAATTTGATATTCTTGAGATAAGAGCTTCACTTCTATGTAAAACTTTTTTATTTTCACCTTGTATTTTGAGCACATTATAGATTTACCCAAAAATCACTATTCATGGTGAAATTTTGAGAAAAATCTATGGAAAATGCATAGATTTGATAGTTTAAGCTTTTAAGAGTTAAGTTTAATGATTTAGAGTTGAATTGGAAATTACTGTGAATTTTATGTGATTTTTAGAAATGACACCAAGGATGAAGAGGAGCAAGTGAAAAGCTCAATTTGATTCAAGCAAGTTTGTTAGTGCTAGAGCTCAGGATCGATACAGTGATGCCCTGCAATCGAGAAAGTTGATTCATGAGTGTTGTTTCAAGAGTCCTGGAGGAGCTGTAGAGGATTTGATTGTTCGCCGCTAGTGGGAATGGTTTTGTTGTTTTTCTGTTTTAGCAGTTATTTCTGTTGTTCGGGAGTTCTATGTAAATCTCCCCGAGGCTGAAGAAGAAGGAGTCATGGTTAGAGGAAAGACATTGCATTTCTCATCTGAGGTAATAAATCAGTTTTATCATTTACTCCCGAGTACTTTATGTTTTAATCAAACTATAATCCAAATAAGAAGGACTTTGACAAAATTATTTCATCATTGACTTGAGGAAGAGGATTATGAAAAATTACCAATGAAAGGAGAGTCAACTTCCCCACTTCGAAATATGCCATTGCAAAGGCATGACACTATTTTATTTCTGCTCGTCTGCTGCTTACCAATCATCTTAGTGAAGTGACTTGTGATAGTGCAACTTTAAACTATTGTATTTAGCAGTTCAAGCCCATCAACATTGGAGCTTTAATTCATAGTGTTATTAACAGATCTGGCGTTGCTACTACCACTACAGGTTTGAGATTTGCTTCCTTTATCTTTTCATTATGTGAACAGGCTAAAGTTAGATTTGATAGTTGGGAGGAGAGATTGCAGCCACACAAGTCTATCACTAGCGTGAAAGTGAACTCTTATTCACAACATTCAATTTTTGGCTAGAGATGTGTATTTTCTAGTAGTTCAGCTGCTTTGACATCTCAAGCTTCAATTTCATGTGCTTCTACATCACAGGGTCAGACTTCTGGATATGATTCTTAGTCACAACTATTGGAGAGGATATTGAACAATGTCATTTACACCACTAAAAAGGTATTAAATTTAGAAAATTTTGTAGAGCATATAGATGAATATATGAGAAGAAGTAGTGATTATGAGGAAGAATACAACTCATCGATGGAAAGCCTCATGAGAGGTAACCAGAGTGTAGTTTTCCCTCAATATCCGAGATATCCATCATATGAGCCTGCAACTAGTTGGCATAGTGATGAGAGTGATGTTAAGGAAGATGATGATTAGACTGGTTCCATAGTTTTGTTTAGTTTTTTTTATGTATTGACGTGAACTATTTTTGGTGCAGTTATACCATACTTTTGTTATGTTTTGAGTTTTATTTGTTGAGACTGTTAGGTTTTTTTGTGCTTTATTTTGTTAGACACTGTTGTGATGTATTTTTTTTGTAGTAATTGTGTTAATTGTGTTGTTTAGTGTATTTAGTTAATTTGTGTTGAACTTAGTTCCAAATCTTAGGAAGGTTTAGAATATTGCTAACTTTTACTTAAGAACTTCATGTTTAAAATTTTCAATTTACTGCCAGATATTTTCTTTATGTTGCAGTTGTGAATGTTTGTTAGTGTGTTTGTTTGCTTTTTATGTTATCCTCCACTGCATAGAAGTCTAATAAATCTCTATATATTAAGTAAATTAAAATTTGATCAATTTAGTTTTTACTCCTATTTTAAATTTGTGTACTTGTATATTAGGATAAAAAAATTCCTGTTAGCATATTATTTTTAAGTTTCATTCCTGCCAATATATACATATGATGTTAAAATATTTTATTTTATTAAATTAGGGATAGGGATGAGAATTTTTTTAAAAACTTGAAATTTATTTATTCTCAAATGTATTTTAAATAAATTTAATTTTGATTTTAAGAAAAATGATTATGTATATGAAATTTTAGGGTAGTAAAATTTTGAGTATAGAAATACGTAAGAGAATTTAGTAAAAATTTATAGTAATGAAGAAAAACTAAAAGTAAAAAATTTTTAGTGTGGAAATGATAATTATAGTGTAATTATCTTTAATAGGAGAAATTGTATTTTTGAAAAATATAAAAGAATTAAACTTTTATTTTCAAAACTTAAATTTTTTTTAGTGAATGTAATTTTCAAAAACTATTACTATGTTTTTAAGTGAAGGAAATATATCAACACTTTGCTTTGAGAAAGGAAGAGTGGAATTCAAAATCATTAAATGTCTATCCAGATATAGTAATCCTTGCCTGAAAAAGAGAAAAAGAAAAAAAAAGAGAAAAAGAAAAGAAAAGAAAAGAAAAGTTGAAAATGGGAGGAGAAGTTTGAGGATTAGTGTCTAATCAAAAATTGGTTCCACATCTGATCTTCTTAAAGTATAAGACTTGATAAACTCTTAAGTTTAAGGATATAACAAAGTAAGTAAAATTATGCTCAATAAAATTTTTTAAATGGACATAATAGAATGCCTAAACCCTATATTTGGAGAATCTACAATAGTTCTGAACTCGATAGAAACTCATATTTTTCAGACTTCTTAACCTTAAAAAATTTCTAAACTCTAAGTTAGTCTCATTTACTAATATTTTTTCTAAATTGGACTATTATATTTCTACATCAAAATTTTAGAAACTCAAAAAGAAACTCATATACATAATCTACTTATTCAGTTTTAAAAGATTGAAGTGCCACTTGAGGATAAATAATATTTTAAGTTTGAGGAATTTTGATTCACCTAAAATATATAGTCTTTTTGTACACATTTTTATACCTTATTTTGAGATATTGCCCTTTAATGAAAGGTATTTGTGCATTTTTCTTTCAGGTACAATCAAATGGATGAAAAATAGTAAAAGGAGTGAAAAATGATCAAATTTAGAGCAAAAACGAAAAAGGTGCAAAAATGAACAGAGGCGCCTAAGCACCCGGGACTGGCGCTTACGCGCCAGTTATATAGAGAGAGTCGCTCCTAAGTGCCTGGTACCCCACACTTAAGTACCAGAAGTAGTTATTTGATGATTCATTGAATTTGGATGAATTTTTTAAGAGGTGTTTTTAAGCAACCCTTGGTAAAAATGTAGGAAATAGTTCATGGACATGAGAATTCCTTCAATTGGCTTTTGAAAAAAGGCAACGTCTAGAAGATTCATTGAATGGAGAAACACTTTGAAGAGATACCAAGGCACCAGTTGGATTTTTATTAAAGAAGACTTGGATCATCAAAGAAAGAGGTCATCCACATTTAACAGCCAATCATCCATCCATTCCAAGTAATCACCGCCGCCGCCGACCACCTTTTCTTTTTATTTTGAGTTTTAGTTTGTATTGTGAGTTAAGTAAGAGAATTCAAAGGAACAAGACTTTTTGTGGAGAGAATTTAAGATAAGTGTTTATCTTTGTGACTACATTTGGTTCTAATTTAGACTTCCTGTTTTTGCACATGATTTCTACTTTTAAACTCAAGTGTGATTATGTTTTCTCTATGAATTCTGAGTAGTTTTCTTTATCTTTTTTTTTTTAAAATGATAAGTGATTAAGTATTGAAAGGAAGTTGTGTGAAGTATTATACTTTAATGTTAGAAGAAATTGTGATGGTTTTAAACCTTGTACTTCATTTAATTCTTGATTTGACCAATTAAGATGTTAATACTTGTTGTGAGAACATGTACAAACCGAGATGGTATTGTCTCAGTCAACAAATGGTAAGAATCACATTTGATTTCATGGATGAGAATGATTTTCATGGGATTGAGTGCAAATAAATAAGGAAATAAACTTTGAAGGGTGTAGAATTAGAGAACTTTAGAATGACAGGCTAAAGCACCCAATTTGATTTATATTTTTAGGTTCTAATGCGAGATGTTAGCCTCCAAGTGAAGGGAGAAGAGACAACTCTAGAATGAGAGTGATTCCGGCTGTTTATACACAACAGTATAACAATGTATGCTATTATATTCTTCCCTTATCTTTTTTATTTTGCAACAACAACAAAAACTTGATCCTGAAGAAAATAAGAATTTAACTTTTTTAATTTATATATATATATNGAAATGTAGAAAATTTTTAACTTTAAAAAGACGATAGTGAAGTTCAAAATCATGAAAGACTATCTAAATATAGTAATCCTGACATATAAAAAAAATAAAAGAAAAGAAAAAGGGGATTAAAAAAGATCCTGAAAAGAAAAGAAAAAGAATATAAAAGTTCGTGAATGAATATAAACGTTCGTTTGTGTGAAATTTCATGTTATTTAAATTTGAATCAAATTAGTTAAGATTGGTGAATCTTGAGAAAGAGGAGAGTTGAAAGGGAAGAAAATAGTTATTAAAGAGTTATTAGAACTTGTATGGTTGGTCGACTTAGGCTAGAGTGCATTTTACTTAGGACAAAAAAAAAATCAAACTTTATGCACTGGCTCCTAAGCGCCAAGATCCTGTGCTTAAGCGTTGTCTAAAACGACAAACATGTGCCTAAGCACCGAACCATTCACGTTTAAGTGTTGGTTCATGTAAACCGGTTAGCGAACGGTTTAAAGTAACAAATCTGTCTGAAAATCTCCATTTTCACACCTCGACTTCGTTAGATTTCGTGGTTTTGAGTTTAGGGCACACCATTCTGAAGATTTCTTGTTGATTTGAAGAAAGAATTGCTATATTTGATATTCTTGAGATAAGAGCTTCACTTCTATGTAAATTTTTTTTATTTTCACCATGTATTTTGAGCACATTATAGATTTACCCGAAAGTCACTATTCATGGTGAAAATTTGAGAAAAATCTATGGAAAATGCATAGATTTGATAGTTTAAGCTTTTAAGAGTTAAGTTT